>VWZG01005229.1:317875-395140 GCA_013396735.1 Grallaria varia
CTGCCAGCTCCCTTATCACCCTAGGATGGATCCCGTCTGGTCCCATAGACTTGTGAGGATCCAGATGACTCAGTAGGTCACTAATTACTTCCTCCTGGAATACAAGGGGACTATTTGGCTTCCTATCTCTGTCTACCATCTCCAGAGGCCAGTTGTCCTGAGGGCCACCTGTCTTGCTGGTAAAAACTGAGGCAAAGTAGGTGTTAAGTACCTCAGCCTTCTCCTCATCTTTGTTAACTATATTTCCCTCCAAGTCCAATAGAGGATGAAGGTTCTCCTTGCCCCTCCTTTTGTTATTAACATATTTATAGAAGGACTTTTTGTTATCCTTAACAGAATTGGCTATGTTTTGCTATGCTATGCTGTGCTATGTTATGCTAACCTATCCTATCCTATCCTATCCTATCCGACTCTTTTTACATCATATTTATCATTGTATGTTGTTAAAGTCTTTCAGCTGAATGATACACAACATGACTTAAAAGTGTTACATACCATAATCACAATTTTTCAACAATTATTTTATTCTCTGGAGAATGTTTTCCTGAAAATAAAAAATTCACAAATTCATACTACACTGACTGATTTATATTTTTTTAAAAATTGAGATAGTTTCACAAAATATAGAGTGAATCCTTGTGCTCCTGAAACAACAGAAAGCAGCTCTCAGAGTTGGGGTGATCTCCAGAGGCAACATCCCCACATTGTTAATAACAGCCATCCCTATGCCCAGAAAATCCCAGCTGGTAGTTTTTTGTGATTTTTGTAGATCAGATGCCAACATGTAATTTTGAACCTTT
The DNA here is from genome assembly GCA_013396735.1 of Grallaria varia. Lineage (NCBI taxonomy): Eukaryota > Metazoa > Chordata > Aves > Passeriformes > Formicariidae > Grallaria > Grallaria varia. Next base: position 318,676 of record VWZG01005229.1, read on the forward strand.
CAACTGTCTCTACAAGACTAGCCACCATGTCTTATTGGAGTGTTTATTTTCTTCTGGATTCCAAGAGGAAGTTCTGGGTGGAAACTGGACATCTAAAAATGTCTGTGGCTCTGACCTCTACTGACTGTAGGTTATACAGCGGAACTGTGTCTATTAGTGAAAGGTATCTGAAAGCTGCCCCTCCAAAACCAAAATGGCATTGTGTGCTTTTACTCTGAGGTGGCTGCTAGGGAGGAATGCGATGCACTTAAACGTCAGTATTTGCTGTTGTTGCAGAGTTTCACAGCTGCGTAGTTCCTGACCCGAGTGTATTTGACCTGCAAGTCCTAATGACGCACAGCCCAAAGTAGTGTGACCTTTCTGAGCAGACCTCAGCGTCCCAGTGTTATATCACACAAAAAGATAGCTATGAAACTAAATAAAGAGCTCAAAGTTAAAATTTCTCTTTTAAGATCAATGGAAAGATTTTATTTGAAGATGTTATTGCCCATTTCTGTGAATAATGAGGCTGCCAGAAACCTAAGAGATATGTTCCCCCAGGCCATGGTATAGAACTAAAACCATGCGAAAGAGACTACAATATATTAATTAATCAGTGGACTTACAGCTTCTCATTAACAATCTCCACTGAAGTTTCAGTAATTCCTAAGCATTCCCTAATAAAATAGAACCCACTTCAGGGATCCAAGCAACAACAGATTAATTCAGTGAACTTCTGAACCTAGTGTGAGGATTGAGTTCTAATCCTAAATCTAAAGAGGATTAAGGAGGAAAATTCCATAAACACAGAAAGGCCAAGACAAAACCAACCAACCAAAAAACAATGAGGCAAGACAAGGCGAAATTTTTATTATAGGTTGTTCCAAAAACTACAGGAATTGGATTGTCTGATGCAAATTTTCAAAGGAATATGAATACTACCATCTAAAAATTAGTCTTTTCAGCTGAACATCCCTGAAAGCTTTGTTCTTTTCCTTTTTTTTTTTTTTTTTTTTTTTTTTTTTTTTTTACTTAATTGATATTAAAAAAAAGGGTTTGGTTAGTGAAGAATCAAATACTTTAAATTTGCTGAGACATTCTGAAGACTCCATGTCTCTGGTCAGATGCCAGGAAGCCTTGGGTTTCAATTACTTTGTGTCTTGTGGTAGACAAAGATTTCAGTTGTGTTGTCAAGGCTGCTGAAGTGTGAACTTGTTGGACTTACTACCATGTATTAAACACAAGAAGATCTGCAAGTGGAGGAGCAGAGAGGCAGAGTGGGACAAGAAGAAGGAGACGTATGAGTGCCTGACCACTCTCTGCCTAAATTCTCCAACTTTATTCTGAAGTTCTCTCCCTCAAAACAAGTCCCTCCCACGCTGACCTTCAGGAATTTTGCCAGAATTAAATTCTCTGAGTAGTCTGCTGCTTTGTCAGATGTCACTGAGTTACTGGGGGCTGCAGTAAGTTACTAAGGATGGGCAGGACACATGTGCATACAAACCACTATGGTATAAACCTTTTCCTTCAGAAAACCAGGCTAAGACCAAGTCCTTTGACATGTGCTTTCCATGGCTTGCTATTGCTGAGTCTTGAGGTAGTGATGCAGCACAAGGAGTCCTCTTTGGAAGTCACATAAATACAGATTTCTAAGAAATTTTATAGCACATTCAACGGCTGTACATTTTCCTAAAAAGTCTTGTTTCTTTGAAAGAAAAAAATCAGAAAATACTTTTCTTTTCCCAAGAGTTCCACTTTTCATCTCCAGCACAGTGTTATAAGTTCACAAGGATAAAAAAAGACAGCAAAAGGCAAGGCAAAGCAGCAAGTCTGTGCAGCTTATTCTAATAAGTAACACTACTGTTCCAGTCACCATCTGGCTAAACAGTCCCTTATTTTGAATTTTAGCATTACAAGTTCCCATGGGAAAAAAAAAAAAGGCAATTCTAAAAATTTTAACCTTAGAAAAGAAAAAGTCTGCACACTACAAGATCCAGTAAGAATGCAATATTCTGGTGACTTTGAATTGGATTCGCCATAAATTAGAGGGCTATAGACAAATGTATTTCAGGAAAGGGCAAGCTTCTCCTTAATAAAAGATACAGACACTATTTTTTGCTAAATTCAGTCAGGGTAACCCTAGAAGGGCTCTTCATCAGCATCCTGCTGATAAAATGCCATCTATGCAAAGCAGTGAAGAGCAAAGGAAATCAAAGGTCTCAAAGACACATAAAGACAAAAACCCAGTGACTGCACGAGCTTGGTCCTCTCACCCGTGCAATGCAAGTTTGCACATTACTTTTCTCTATCTCAGTCTCAGTGCCAGGGATTTATTCAATGCATGGAAGTATGAAGATGAGCAACAGCTTTTCTCACGTCTACAGAAAGCAGCTCCACAACCGCAATGAGCACATCTTCTGCACAATGCAATGACAGCAAAGGAAGGCTTGTGTTTTAAGTTTAACTCTTCTGTGCCAAACGAAGAAGTTGTAAAACTTTCTACAGAAGGTGAAGAATTTCTCAGTATGGGAGAAACAGTGGCTTATGTCAGTTTATACGCAGTATCTATTCTTAGTTTTGCCCATATTTTAAAAGATTTTTGTTAATGATCCTGCTTTAAGTCTGAAAAGAAAACCAAGTTAGGAACAGGATAGAGATATCTAATGGATCATCTGGGCTGCCCACCAAAAATTGAACATACTTGCATTGTTGTGCAATATGCTTTTAAGAGACAGTATCTGAAGAAATAATCAGTGTTTGAGTTTGTGGAGAAAAAGGAAGAAATCGTGCTTAATTAATAAATGTTCTTGACAGAAATTCAACAGAACAGGATATGGAAAGGGAAAAATATCTTAGTATTATATTAACAGGTTCACAAAAGTGCAGTGAAGGTAACGTGTGAACCATATAAAGTAGGAGTCAGAGAAATAACAAATGAGACAGATGCTGTCAGAAATGGAAAGACTCACTTGCAGGATAAATTATTCCATCTAACCATCTCTAGCTCAGGGACCTACAGATCTCCCACAGGCTCTGACTTTTTTTAACTGTTTGGAAATATTTCATTTTTTCTGTGGGTTGTAGCACCGTGAACACACTATAACTAATTTATATTGATGGTACTTTGATTTTTGTTTGTTAAATTTGTTTTGTGTAAAATGAAACCCCCAGGGATATTAGCTGCATTAATGTACACAATTAATAGCTTTTTCTTTTTTTTTCTTTTTTTTTTTTTTTCTTATCAGTTGAATGCCATTTTGTCAATTTGGTAGAGGTCAGTAAGACTGCCACAAAAAGAAAGCATGATTTTCAGACATGAGCATTAACTCTTCGAGCTCTCTCACTGTCCTCAATACAGATGTTGAACTACAAGAACATGTGGTTCATTGGTTGATTCATATCGATGCAAAAACTAACCTTACACCCCCTTCAGGGTGAGAGACAATAAAATGCACAAGCAAATACTTCCATAAATTTGGCATTCCTTTGATGAGAAATGTTTAGCAGTTCAAGCTAACTCAACATTGGAAATACAAAGAAGAACGTGTAGTTAAATTTGAACCCCCGATGGACTAGGTTTACCTGTATTCAGAACACTAATTTATAACTATTTTATATTAAGAGTAGATAATCCACATTTTTTAGCTAACCCTTTCTAGTGAAATCTCTGTGAAAATCCAGAAGATTCCTCCCACAGTGACTTTGAACCATCAGTATGCTGACCTTTAAAAATCAAAAACACTTTGTGGTTTTGTTCTTATCTTTCCTCTCACTGACAACTATGATAAAATTGTTGGCAGACTGTCAATATCTCAGAGCATGGACTTTTAGTGAGTCACCAACTGTTCAGATACCTTGTTATTCACAGCCCAGTTTCTTCCTCAAGCCTCGAGGGACCACTGGTGTGGGAAGTGCAAGATGTTAGTTGTGATTCTGGATCTGGCACCTTTACAGTAAAGCTATCCTGCCTTGAGCCCTAAGGCAAGAGCAGCTGTATATCAAAGTGGCATTGAGTTTCACAGTTGCCATAGTGGGCATTTGACATATAAAATGCCCGTGCTGCTTTGGGGTGCCATACTTGGGAAGGTTTTGCAGTCTCATGAGAATATTATATTAATTTCAACCAAAGAGCACAGGTTATTTGGAGAAGAGCAACTCACTACCTTGAAATTTTATTTTTAGAGACAAATGCTGCTCCACCTCCACCACAGTGATTCTCAGTGTTTTGGTTATATTCTTTCTATATCGGAGGTATCAGTGAATTCTGCTGTAGTGAAGATGCCAGCACAAATCCATGAGCTTAGTGCTGGTTGAACTTATCTGTTGAAATCAGAAAAAAACATGAAACTTAATTTGTTTTACTTGAAATAGGAGGTGCAGGAGGGGCCAAAAGAGAAGAGAGGAGCAGGCAAACATTTTGTGTTGCAGTCCTTATGATGAAGCCACATTCTTTCCCCAAGATGTGGCCGTGCTGCTGCAGGAGTCCTACAGGGCAGAGCATAAGGAACAGGGAAGGTAAAGATTGCAGCAAAACAGTGCAGGGCTGCAGGACCCCATGAGGTGCTGGACTGTATGAGCTGGGGATGAGGCAATGAGACAGACTCAGCAGGGTGTGGGACGAGTGAGGGGAAGAAGATGGGAATATGGGGATTTGTTGGGTGAGATGTTAGGCAAGGGGTCATGCTTATGGCTCTGGTTTGGTTAGAGAAAAGAGGTGTCAGAATGAGATTTTGTTTTTAAATATCAGCGAGAAATTAGGTCTTGGGGCAATATAAATCAGCATGGAGCTGCTCACCATGGTTACCTAATACAGATTCATGCACATTCTAGACCTCTCTTGCTGGCATTAGGTTCCACCTCTGCTTCAGTCATGTCATTTTTTTACAATGAACTTTGTACCTTCCTGGGTTTCTCGCGCAGATCTGGTAATCTGGTTGGTTTGGTTTGGTTTTTTCCCCCTCAGTTATCAAATCAAGTCCAGCAGTAGGTACTTTTGTACAGGTGACCAAGAAGGCTCCCCATGTTTTTGCTTTTGACGTGTTTAAATGAATGTAACTGGTTATCACCATTGAGAAGGACTACAGAGAGCATTCACTAGCAAAAAACCAAGCAAAACTCTTGTTGAAAATCCACCCTTGTGATTTTTGTATTTCATATTTGTGCCTACACAGTACTGGACATAATTTTCATCTTGTGATAATTTATATAGGCATCCCTAGCTCAATTACACATAATTTGCTGAGTAAGCACAGAAACACTGATTTATTAAAGAAATACAATAGGTCTTTCAGATCTTTGATTCAAAGCAGTAAAAGGCATCAGAAAGCCTCCATACTTGAAAGTTTCTGGCCCAAGTCCAACCACTGCAGCTCAGGGCCATGTAAAATCATCTGCTGAGGTCAGAAAGAGCATATCCCTGTTGGTGTGACGCTGGCTGAATTAGTAAACCCTGCTTCTCATCACCAAGCTGCTTCCAGGTCTGCTTGAGCTCCTGGTGCTTTCAGTCCCTCAGTCAGAGCTACTTTGGTGTCTTCTCTGCCTGCAATCCTCATGTAGCCCTTCAGAATGAGAGAGATAAATACATGGATGGGGGTCACTCTCTAAAGCAGTATGTTCAAGAGTGATCTTTAGCCACAACAAACCCAAGCATTACAGAGTTACCCAACAAGTGTCTTTCTAATGGCCTCCAGTGGACTTTGAATTAGGCCTTGGCGCTAGTGCCTATTAGCTGAGCAACGTTTCATGAAACTGGAACCTAGCTGTGTAAAAATTGTGAGCCATTTATATATTCCCCTGTTTTTCAGATGCACTATAAAGTAGGATTCCTCTACGTAGCTGATACGTAGAATGGAAATACTATGAATTTTTATACAAACACAAGAAAAAACAAATCTAGTGGCTAGGTAACCCATCCTAGCAGTTGGCTACTGTATTGATTCCACATATTAGAAGGTCTGCTACTTTTTGTTTTTCAGAGACATCTAAGCTGTGTGATGTACTTAGGACTGTCCATTAAATGTGACATAGTAGAAAACTACCACTTGGTTCTACTTAAACCTCTAACAGATTTGGATCTCAGGCACAGAAAAGTCCTAAAATGGTGATGCACATCACTGTCTCAGGGGCCCTTCACAATAGGAAGGTTGGAAGAGCCTAAAAATAGTGCCCACCAGTTTGAATCTGGGATGGCTGAAGCCAGGTAAAGATGAGCAAAAGATTCTGTAATTAAAGTGCAATGTAAGAAAAACTCATCCAGTGCCCTCAGAGAAACATGTTCCAGATTAACCATCAGCTCCTGGGCTGCTTCAGGAAGCTGCTGATAAACCGTGGCTTGACGTGTAACTGCCCTGAGCTGTGTGACTCATGCAGTTGCCTCTACCACACCTATTCCTCTTTAAAACTCCACACTGCTCCTTCTGATTCCCGTGATCTGTAGGGCTTGTCTAAATACAGAGTTCAGGAGGTGTTTGGTCCCAAATCTTCATTCGCGAAGCCTAGCCATGAATGGAGGTGTTTGGTGGCGTGGACCTCACTCAGTCTTTGTGAACTGAAGTTCCAATACATCACCATTGTTGGCAAAGTCCCTACCAGCTGTTATACCAAGGGCAGCTGGTGGCCCTGTGATTGCAACCCTCGGGCACTGCGGAAGAAGGAATGGATAGAAAAGCTTCAGCTTGGAGTTAGCTGTCTTGCATTGACATAATTGCAGTTACCATTCTTTCAAGATTTCTAGGCACAATTTTTTTTTCTTTAAGCATCTCATCTGAGGCTCTTTACATTGTCTCTCTAACAAATTTGAAAATATTTATGTTTCTATTAATCTTCTATGATTACATTTTTCATCTTCTGTTTTATGATCTCACATTGGCTTTCCTTTGATAAAACATCTCTTCTGTTAAGGCACTTCTCTGTGATACTTGGATAGAACAGACTTTGAAACAAATTAGTCCTTGATTAGTTCCTGCCTGTTTCTCCTCTCTCTCTGCCTTTCTTTAAACTTATCCCAAAATTTCAGTGAAAGCACAGATTTCAACTCAAAACCTTAATTCTTGAGGTTAAAACATGTACAGTGAGACTCACTACTTTTTATCTGCAGTGGGGTAGACATCAGGTAGCATTTATTGCATTCTCTTCTTCACTAAATTACTATCTGTATTTTTTTTCTGCTCTTGTTCTGTACCTTTGCCATATCTGTATTGGAGAGCACATTAGAACAGGGGAAAAAGGAGGATAAAATGGATTTTCTGTCGCTCTGAGGTAATTTCTTTACCCCATTGGTTTCTGTGAAATGATCAAAGCCATCTACTGACATGGCAGGAAAAGGTTTAAAATGTGTTTGTCCTCTGGTTTTCTGCTGCTCTGCCTGAACCTCTTTTTCCCATTGCCATTTACAGTATTGGTTGCTTCATTAACTAGGGACTACAACAACCTGCCCTGATTCTCCAGGGAATGTCCTTCCTCCCTGTCTTCAACTACTTATTTTGCTATGGCTGCACATTCAAACCAGGCCCTTTTCCAGCTGGTTTGACCTGGTCAAACAAACAAGAGTAGCCCCAGCCTGACAGTGTATCCTGGTGGAAGGAATCCTTCCCGGGTGAATGCAACCTCACCTGGCAGAGAGCCCCCCCAGCCACATCTTTGCTCACCCCACATAGTTGCAGAAACATGGATAAAGGTCATGATCAGCTGTGGTTCCTAATGCCTTGGCCATTTGTAGCTGATTCTTAGTCATCTATCGGACCTATGGGTCATGCACCTTACCCAAAAGTGGTCTCCATGGCAGTCAAAGCAGAAGCAATAGTCCAGGTTTTGGAGTGTGTGCACTTTGCTCTTCATTTCCTTCAACTCTTCTCACCACCCAAGGAATGAAAGTTTTGTCCCTGCTAACAGATTATCACATCACACTTACTTCACGGAGTTGTAAAATGTCTGACTTTTCTGCGTAGGAAAATATGGATTTGGATGCACTCCCAAAACATTGAAGGGGAACATGCAAAGAGAAGTCAGCTCAACACAGAAACCATGAGAATAATCGTTCTCAGTCAGTGAAGGAACCTGACAAAGCATTCATCAGTAACCTCTAGAAGTTCAGAAAATCAGCAGCAAAGTTATGTTCTCCCACCACAACATGTAGTTCTCCAGGTGGTTTTTCATGAAATCAAGACGATGCTGAATATAGAAGGACCTCCCAACAGCTTGTTTTGCACCAAGGAGGTGCCTGTTCCTTTGGGGTCTGAATAAGAAATACATAACTTACTTATTGTATAAAGAATACAAGTACTGTAAAAGGTGATATCAATAATAAATACTGTGAAAACACTTCTGATGCTAATAGATGTACTAGAAGAGGGAATAGCAATCTCACCTGATGCTGATAACCCCATCTATCACAGTCCTGGCTGGGCCCCTTCATGGATCATGGCACAGTGCACACATCCCATCTGTGGCCAGCTTCCTTGTTGTTGTGGTCTGTACAGCCTTTTTTTTAGGATTTCCATAGAAGTAAACAATTCTATTGATGATTTCTGCTGCCAGGTAAAGGAATGTTCTTATAGGCATTCTGCCGCATCTCAACATAAGACAAATGGTGCTGTCCACATGTCTGCATGGGACCCACCAGAGGCATCTCTGCTACTGCTTCTCAGTTAAGTTGGTCCTGCAGGCACCAAGCTGGCTGAGAGTGGTATGCTCCTACACATCACTGATGGAACAAGCTAAGGGTAGTCGTGGGATGGGCTCAGGTTGTTTATCAGTTACTCATGCTAACATATGGGTTTCTACAACCAAGGTCTGTGGTCATTCTCTGCCTTGATTTGGCTAGAAATCACTATATACTAGTTATCATGTCTTCTGCATGGGCCCACTACACAGATCCAGTGAATCACAGGAAATCTGCTCTATCCCAAAAACCCACTTCCCCTGTGTACAGCAACACAAAAGTCTTAATTTTGTCAAAATCAGTTAGTCACCAGAAAATTTTTTAACTAAGACAAAAACAAAAAAAAAAAGAATTGGAACGAAAGCTACAATCTACAATCTCGGTGCATTTAAATGTTTCCTTGATTTTGTAAACAAGGTTGGATTGACAGGTAAAATAGCAATGTCCATTCTGTGTGCTTTTGAAAACAACTGTCAAGGAAGATTAAAACCAACATTATTTCCAGTCTAAAAATAAGCTCTGAAAAGCACTGTACTGCATGTATCTTTCAGTCATGCTTTGTTCCCTCTGCACTGCTCTGGCACAAATGGGCTCTCAAACCAGCTGATAACACTAATCACCTTGGAGGGAGAGATAAAAGCAGTCTCTTCTTGAAAAGTCTGAGAATGCTTCTCACTATTAGATCTTGTCTGTTTGTTGTAGTTTTAGTTAAATGGGAAAGATTTTTGGTGATTATATTCACACTATTATGTGGTTCAGAGCACGGGGGACCAACTTTCCCCCCACCCGTCCAAGATGAGCAGAGGAAGAACTGTCACCAGCATCTCAGGACCAGCTGAAAAGCTTTGGCAGGGAGTCCCTGAAGTAAAGCATCCTGAGAACTCAGGAGACAGGGGATAAAATCCCCAGCACTCCTGGAGCTCGCGCTCTTGTTCCTGGGTGTAATTGCCAAGGGAAAGGACCACCACGCTGGACCCCATGCTATGCCCTGGCAGCATAGGACTTCTGTTCAAACGAGATATCCTTCCAGGTTTTGTTTTAACCTAGGGGGAGGGTGTGGCTAGGTGATATTTTCTGCTAATGTTGAGCCTTTTTTTTTTTTTAATTTTCTTTTCTTTTTTTTAGTAAAATTGTTATTTTTACTTCTTCACTCAGACTCCTCATAATTTCTACTTTGTCTGTGCTGGGGGGGAGGTTAAGAAAAAGGAGAGTTTATCTCACTTTGATGTCTCATCTCCTGAACATACTGTCATTAAACCAATGTCTTACCAATGGGAAGACCACTACCAATTCCACCCACAAACATCAGTGCTCTCTGTATGTGCGTATTCTGAACAACTCTCTGAGCACGGTGTCAGGTATTTGCAGTATTTTATGGCCACTAGGAAGACCATCATCTACCAGATTCTTGTTGACTCTGTGGGCCGAAAGAGAAGCAAAACCTCAAACTCACTGAAGCCCAGGACTGCTGTACTGGTTTAGGTGTGCACCCCCATGAAACACATGCTGGACAGATCCCTAGTGAGTTGCCTTAGCAGGGCTGACCCTGGGCAGGTAACAGTGAGTGTCCAGGGTAATGGTTGCACTGGAGGAAAGCTGGGGAACAGAGGGGACTCCTGCTTTCCTTGAGTCATCTACAGCTTCCTTCCTGCATGGGCTTGGCAACAGCAGCACCATTCCTTTTCACACTCCCAGAAGGTCAATGTCATTCTGTTCAGGCCTTCCCTAACCTATTTTAATTTTACTTGTGACATTTCTACTGAGGCCACATTTGGACACCAACTGCAGAGAGCAGTGAGTCAATAATTCTGCTGTGGTGGCTGTCCCCCAGTGCTGGTACAAACCCTTCAAACTACCCTGCCCAGAATATGTCGAAATTATACGCAGTCTTCCAGCATACTTCCAGCAACAGGACGGGGTTTCTCAGCTTTCCATTTTAAACATTGAATCAAATGAAGTCTGAAGATTATTGTTTTCTTATGCAAAATGAATGAATAATTAATTGTCATGGGATTTCTCTGTGTAGTTTGCATCCCTGAGGAATTTCAGCAACTGATGGAGTCCTTGAGATTGAAAACAATTCATAAACACAGGAAATGCAGTCTCTGCATGAATATTCATGATTATTCCACATCATATTCTGCCAATAATCCCACTGTTGCTAAAACATGCATCCAAATCTTGTAAGTTATGGCACATGTGATGATGATACATTTCAAATAATGCACAAGATATAATCACCTGTCATTTCAATGGAATAGCTGGCTCCAGCACACACCCAGCATGTATTACAGTAGCTGTAAGAGTCACTAAGCAGGATGCAAATATTTGAAATGAACAATGTACAAAATTGGGCAAGTGCTAATAGAACCATTAAAATACAGCTGAATTAAAATACAATAAATAAAAAAAAGATTTTGCACTGTTCCCTGTAACGGTTAAAACTATTCAGACCCTGAAAATTAAGTTGTTCAGGAAACACAGCAGTGTTACCACCCCTGTATTGCAACGAACATCTCTCAGCCACATTCTCACCCGTACTGCCCATGATGTCCAGATGTCCCAACAGCATGCTTGTTCACCTGCCCGATCAGTTCAGAATGGGTACCTTGGGATAGACACAGCCTAAACCCAAGAAAAATAAAGAACAGGATTATTTTGAAGTTATCTACGATATCTCCATCTCTGTTCTTCACTTCAGACTGCCCACTATTTTCTAGCACAGACTCCTGTGCAAAGGCCCTGAGTCTGGAAATACTTTGTTTAATATGGAAAATAGTCTGTGGCTTGTTGGTATCTTGGCTTTGGTGTTAAAGGACATCTCCTTCTTATCTGGAAAGTGCATGGCCATAATTTGGTTTATTCCAGTTCCTGAAGAATGTATGTATCTATAAATAACACTTACGTAGAAGTATAAATTTCAGTGGCTTTTGCAAGATGAACGAACTCAAATTCCCAGAAGATCTTGTGTGTTTCCTTCGAGCCGTAGATGCTATAAAGCAAATCCTAGCAAAGCCTTCAAAAAGGCTTTAAGTTGCTTTCAATGAAGACTCAAATGTTTGAAAACTTTTCTCAGCAATCAATTCCCTGATGACATAAAACCGATCTGGAAATCTCACGAACAGTCATTGCAAGGTCAGCAACACAAGCCTGTAACACCATAAACCCAGTTCGTGATATTTTGAGGGCTGCATCTCACAGTAGAAAATGAAGATGGATATATTAAAAAAAAAGCATCTTTGGAGCCAAACAGAAATAATTTTTTCCATCTATTATGAAAACAGTGTTCCAACAATGCAGAGAGATCCAAGAAGTGTCCCACCTGAAGAGAAAAACCTTTTGTTTTTTAGATACAAGACAAACCAGGGAAGAAACTTTGTAGAAGTCCCAGAGATATGGAAAACTTTCAATATTTTTTTTGAGGTTCATAAACATAATCCATGAGGAGACAATAACTCACAAATTCTGATATTCCTGATGAATATGCTGACCCTGCTGGAATTTACTCAGCTCTGACTTTCAGAACTGCTGCCTTTTGACTTGGGGTTGAAAGCTTGGATAGGTCATCAAGTAACCCAGACTGGTTCATCTGTTTTCCTCTACTCTCTTAACAAACTTCTTGAAAGACATTAAATGTACAGACTGTAAGGAATCCAAACACACATACTACTACATACATCCGCAAAAATATCTCAGTGAATCTTTTGGGAAAAGGAAATGGATCCTGGCTGCACTTGTTAGGACGCAGAATTGCAAAATGTATTTGTGTGCTCTAGGAATTGCTCTGTGCTCAAGAGCCTGGTACTCCAGCTGGTGTTCAGGGGAGCCTAGGCAAAAGGACAGTTAATCTGGGGACTAAGTCACCACCTGAAGTGGTTCCCTCCATAAGGCAGGTATCCTAAATGGAGCTCTTATTCTCTTGCGGAGATTATGTTTTCGGTGAACAGGAACTTGTTTTATACAGTGCACTTATGTCTGGGAGGAGAAGCCTCACTGGTTTTGTGATCATTTCTAGAAGCAGTGTCCCTGAAGATGGCACATTTGGAGATGACATTTTTTCATACTGCTGCATAGCAGCAATTGGCACCCTGGTCTATCAAAGATACTACTTGAGCAATATGAAATATTAGCCAACACCCACAAGGAGAAACAGATTTCTTTTCTATCCCAAAATATACCTCTGCAGAGTACCTGTTGTATTGCATTTAATCTAATTTACTATAGGAGACATGAACCCACTCACTGCAATCAAGCTATTTTTTAAGAGATTGGTGATTCAGCTGAATGATGACTAAACCACTGACAAATTTTCCTGTCAGCTTGTGTGTATAAAAAGATGCTTTGCTGAAATGTATCATCTGCAGATACCACTATATTATTGGAGTGAATGGGGGTTTTCCAGTCAAACTATATTACTTTATTTATTATTTAAAATTACATGCACCTGAAGCTTTTAGCACATTTCAAGGACACATCGGGTCGTACAATTGAACTGAATTGGGTTTGCATGACCAGGCTGTGGTCGCGGTGGGACTACAAGAGAAGTTGCTAGTTGCTTTCTCCAAGTCTAACAGAGCCAACTCCAGTCGGCAACAAGATGGACTCACCACAGGAGTGAGAATATGTGAGAGAAACAGCCTTGCAGGCACGAAGCTGAAGATGGAGGAGGAGCAGGTGCTCCAGGTGCCAGTGCAGGGATTCCCCTGCAGCTCATAGTGAAGGCCATGGTGAGAACGTCTGTGCCCCTGCAATCTGTGGAGGTCCAGAGGGTGCCTGGAGCCCCTGGAAGGGACCTACGCTGGAGCAGGTGGATGCCCAGGAAGGGACCTATGCTGGAGCAGGTGTATGTCCAAGGGAGGCTGTGACCCCATGGGAAACCCAAAAGGCTCATGTTGAAGGAGTTAATAGAGGACTGTCTCCCATGGAAGGCACCCCACATTGGAGCAGGGCAAGAGAGAGGAGTCCTTCCCTGAAGCGGGAGCAGTGGTTGAGACAACATGTAATGAACTGACCAAATCCTCCATTTTCCATCCCCCCTGAGCTATTGGATGGGAGGGAGGTAGAGAAGATCAGGAGTGAAGTTAAGCCAGGGAGGAAGGGAGGAATGGGGGAAGCTGTTTTTAAGAATTTGCTTTATTTCTCATTATCCTACTCTGATTCGATTGGCAATAAATTGAACTTATTTCCCCAAGTCAAGTCTGTTTTGCACATGGTGGAAACTGATCAGTGATCTCTCCCTGTCCTTGTCTTGACCCGTGCACCTTTCAAAGTGTTTTCTCTCCCCTGTCCAGCTAACGGGGAGACTCACAGAGTGGCTTTGGTGGACACCTGACAGCCAGCCAGTGTCAACCCACCACAAGAGGCACAATAGAGGGAATGTAAGACAGGTATTGTACATGGTCATTGGCAGAAACTGCTGGTTTAATTTACTTTATACGAACTGAGTGTATCTTCTGAAAGGATAAACTGAGTTACGTTGCCGTGAACAGAAAAGCAGAATCATCCCCCATTCCGAATGTTAGTCTGCAACTCAGAAGATGCAGTGTAAGTTGTTTGCTCTCTGCAAGCTGCTGTCTTTGGCAAGTACAGGACTATGTCTACAGACCAGAGATGACTCTGACACCTTCTACAGCTGTTCCAGCCTGCAAGCTGCCAGTTAATATAGCAGAATAAGGAGGGGAGAAGGTGAGTTCTTAATTTACATCAGCAGAGGGAAAGAAATTAAATCAGTGAAGTAAGCTAAACTGGAAACGAAGTTGAGGAATAACTATGACAGTCCCTTGAGGAGGGCACTTAATTACTCTGTAGCACCTTTGGAAACTGCCTGCTAGGGACTATAGCAAAAGCTCCTGCTCATGACATTTATCAGGATGTAAGTTTGGAAATACAATAATCCTGGCAGTCCACTAGTGGGTTTGCTTGGTTCTGAAAAAACTCATTTCCTGGGAAATTACTTTTTAAAATCTACCTGTAGTTCTGTCTGGCTTCTCTGATGATTTACAGGACTAGATATCCTACTTTCTTGCCATGGTGAGAACAAGTCTTAGGGAGCACAGACCAGCATTTGCCCTTCTCTTCACCCTGATTTCGAAATCTCCAGCTTATGTCAGCGAAACTTGTTACAGGCTTAATTAGCTATTTCGGTTGGTGCAGAGTTAAAGACAGTTCAGTAAATAGTCTGTCTATTATTTCTATCCTTTTAAGTCAATAATGAAAATTATGTCTCTCAGCAGACAGCATATGCAAATAAATGTGTATATGATAGACTGCAGCTGAATTCACTGGCATTTAATAGGTGTTTAATTGCTTTGGAGTGCTACTAAAAAAAGCAACATTATTAGGACTTTTTTCTTGCAAATGGGTTTTGGAAGCATACGGTCAGTGCTGTATAATCATAGTCTTATAAATAGGTTAGAAATTACAAGGTGGAAGAAAATAAAAGCTCAGCAGCAAGTATATGTATGGCTAAACACAGATTAGTGTGTTGAGCAGGGTGCTTGTGTGTATGTCTAAACGTTGTGCTCAAGTACTATGCCTGCTAGGAATTGCCATTAAGACTTAGGAGGAACTGTGGTTGTCTAAGGAGGCTCAGGGAAATGAATTCTTTGCAGGGGCTGGCATGAGTATAAATTAACCAGTGAAAGCACCTGTATCAATATAAGCATTCTGACTCATTGTTTAATGGGATAATTGGAATTCTGTAGAGGAAATAGAGTTGATTATAAGGATCAAACAGAGGGAAAGCTCTCTAAGCATTTGTCTCTTGCTTGTGACAAGCAGTGGCTTAGGGGCCAGTGAATCTGTTATGAGGCTGCTGACATGGAACAAATAGCAGTATGGGGAGCGAAAGATCAGGTCATTACTTTTTAATACTTCCAACAAAATTGTGTACACACTTATCTGAGAAGAAATAGACAGAGCTCTGCATGTTTAAGAATAAACATGAAGTCTATATTCCAACTTTTTGTATGTTTCTGAATTCCCATAATGTCCTGGGTTTACCTGATTAATTGTTCCTGACATAACGCAATTCAGCAGATGATTTTTCCTACCACTTTACATGCATCTGTAGAATAGTTTACAATACAACTACAATACTGGGTGTCTACTCCTTGGCTTTGATGGGTAGATTTGCCCATAAAGCGTATGAAGAACAGCTGGTGGAAAAGTCAAATAGATGAGGGGTTAGTAGGATTCTTCAATCCAAAGAAATAAGATGTGGATGATTTACTCTCTGTAAATGTAAGACAAACTGATCTCCAGAGGGAGGGAAGAATAGAGGGAAATTAACCATATTCTCAGGAAGAAATCTTTCACAAAAGGTCAGTGGGCTTTTCACCACGGTACGTTTGAAGAAGAAAACGAAATGGCGACTGTGGCTTCTTGTATCCAAATGTGTGCTTTCCTTTGAAAGATTCAAAATATTTTTGGCCAGTGGAAACTGAGACTTGCTTACTAAGATTTTCTTTCTTATTTCTGAAGAGTAAGATCATTATTTGGGAGAAAAATAAGAGTACTTTGTAAGCATCAGAACACATAATGAAACGAAACATAAAACCACAGAATTCCATTACATTTACTATTATTTTCTATAATGAGAGTCTATCTATCTTATCAAACTCCCATTATAAAATTTGCCCCTTTTGGACCTGATGAGTTTTTCAAATTGTACAAACAAATTACGCAGCATTGCATACAGCGTAGAAAGGTGCATGCTGGCGGAAAACAAGGACATGCAGAAATTCCTTAAATGAAACCCCACTGAATGTGGATTAGGATTCTTCCACAGAAGAAAATCAGAAGAACAGTCACATTAGGAGAAATAGATGATGAAAAAATGTGCACTTCCTATAGACTGACAAGGAAGTTAGTGTCTGCACATACCAGATTCTGCTTTGAAATCTGTTTTATTGACCTGAAGCTTAAGCAATCAGGATGACTCAAGGGTAATTGACAATTACAAGAGAAAGAAGTGATATGTTTTTGTATGTGCTCTGAGGTGTTTTCTTACCACAAAACCCTCCAATACATGTATGTCTTGTAATTAAATAATATATAAAATTTTTGCTGAATACAACTATCATGACTTTCAGATATACCTGTCCTGGAAAAGCCCACAAAAAAAATTATATCATAATAAAATAATGTATTCTGCCCTTGGCATTTCATATAGCGTAAGGTAAAGTATATTCTATGTTGCCACTTGCAAAAACAAAGCCAACAACAGCAGCATGTGATTAGGACTTAAAATCTCTCCTTTATCTTAGATTGCTGTCTGAAATCAAATTCAGGCAGAGAGAAAAGGAGGAACAAACTAGTTTACTGCAGCTCTGCAATAGCTGAGTTCAAGAGAACTACTTGAGGAGCAATAAGCGAAGCACCAGATTCTTCAGATATTATGATAATTGAAATACAGGTGTTGAATATCCAGTTATGTGCAGATCTCTTTCTTCAGCCTGAGATCCACAACAATGCAGGAGGGAAAAAGAGCCAGTCTGTGAACTAGAGGACAAATCTCTCTCAACCTAAAATTTGCCATCAGCTATGTTGAACAGGCAGTCTGTTCAGGCACGTGACAAATGACACTGCTATTCATAGAGCAGGCATAACACAGGTTGCCATGGCCTAAGTTTTTAGCAATACTGCCCCATGCACCAAGAGATGTTATGTATTCAGCTGCAGAGCCCCATGGCCCGAAGGTGTGCTCAAGTGGAAGTTACAGCTAATACAGTAAAAATTATCTAACAGGTACATGGAACTAGCCTTTATGGTTTGTTGCAAAAAAAACCCCAAAACACTGAGGCTCTTCGCACCTCTCTTTGCACTTGCACTGCATTTCGTGAAACGAGAAACATTTAATCTCTGGCTACAAGGAAGCAATATTTTGTTTTGACATCCAGTGTAGGGAATGGATTCATCCAAATGCTCCACATCAGTCCTTGATTTGCACACCTACAGAGAAAGGGTGCACCTTCAGCTCATTTGTAGCCCACTCCTGTGTTTTTAAATATATTTTAAGAAGGGTGCAGATTCACTAGCCAATCAGTTCAATAATACTGTATGCATAAAAATATGAGGATAATTCTGTTGTGGCTTCTTCATACAGCTTCATGGAGAATCTTGGCTTCATGCCAAACAACTGCAAAAGCAAAGCTTTTTCCCCTCAGCATTTTTGCAAAGTGCACATAATACATCTTTAAGTAAATTAGTGTTATAACAGGTTTCCACTGATCCATCTTGAGAAGTCAAATGAGAACCAAAAATAGATCCTGTTTTCAATTTCCCCTAAGCAGCAAAGTGATTTGAAATCTTCCCCTGCCACAGGAAACAAACAGATAAAAAACAAGTTTGGCAATGGATCAGTAAATGTATGTGCTTATTCAGTATTTAAATTCATGAGAAAATGAACTCTTTATTGCAGAAGAAAATCAACATATCCAGCAAAGATAAGAAGCAAGTGTAACTCTCCAAGAAAACGAAAACCCCTTCTTCTGTGGTCAGCTGCTCTGTGACATTTACAAAGGAAAACTCTACTCAAGAGCATGCAGTAGTTGTCAAAGATAAAAGATACTTCTGTGGAGAGGTGCAGAACACCTAAATAGCCATGCACCATATGTATACCTAAGTTTTAAGGGACTGGCAAAGTATAGGTGAAGATAGGAACAGATACTGCTTAAAGGAATAAACAGTGCAGTACAGGGTAAACAGTAGATTGTAACTTCAACTTGAACTATGAGAAGGGGGAACCCCTCTCCTACTTGGAAAATTCCTGCAGAATGGTATAGTCAATGAACCAATAATAAAAAGTAAGCATTTTAAAGAAGAAGTGCCCATACCTTTAGGTCTGATGGGATCATATGCAGTTTCTCAAGTAACTATTACTGGAGCTGTCTGAGAAGTAATTGTATTTTGAAAAATGAAAACAAGATTATCTCATTTGAAGGTTTAGTAGTTCCTTAAAATATTTATGTAATAAAGGTGGTCCCTGACAAGGAAATCTGGATATGTCGAATGAGAGGACAAAAAGAGGAAACAGTAGCTAAGCATTCAGCTCCAATTTTAGCACATACCTTTGCAGAAAGTATAAAAACATAGTGCATGATTTCATAGACATAGCTGAGATCAAATCCCTGAAAGATTTCACTGAATGTACTTGACCAGTACAAACCAGACCGTACCTAATTTTGCTAAGAACACATGCATGTTAAATTATTTTTCTTAATGCCTGTTAGTAGAATTGGCACCAAGTAACTAAAATTAATCACTTTTTATGTCATTGTTGCTAATGTGATGTTCTCCTGTTTGATTTTTGGCAGGTCATGTCTGTAACACTCATCACTCAGGGCAGTGCAAGGAGGTAGTCTTGTTATCACGACATCAAGCTCTTTAAGATTAGCCTGAAAAAAGCAAAAGTTCCTCTCCAACACTGTGGGACAAAAGGAAGGAAAAGAACAAAGGAAATATTAATAACATTTTATATAAGAAGTGTTTGAGTTTGTTCTGCTTATGTGGAATCACATCTGAATAAAGTGAGAGAAAAGGAAAGTGTTTCCTGGTCCTTAGAAAAATAACAAATGGGTTGTTAATTGGCAAGTGTTTAAAGGGCTGGTTCTAATCAGGGTAAATGGGCTTGTTTTTCCAACACTGGGTCTCACGCCAAAACAACAAGAAACAATTGAAAAATCTCTGCTGAAGAAAGCAAGAGGAAGTGGGTTGTCACCAGCTGTTCAAAGACAAGATCTTGCAACAAATGTGTAGCAGCAGATGCCGTGTGAAGCACGGGGAATGTGAATGCATATGAGTCATCACGTAAGCTTAGGGTGACAAGCTGCAGGCCAGAATCCTGGGGGAAAGATTGTCATGATTTTAACTATTTTTCCACCTGCTTTTTACTTCGTTCAAGTACACAGTATAATTTTTTTTTTTTGAAGAAGGCATATTTAAGCTCTGTTAAAGGGCCCCAAGAGGAAGGAGTGTATCTTACAGAAATATTATGCTTTGGGTCTATCACATCAAAAAAAGAGGTGGTCCAGCATTACTGTCTGTCCAGCAGGGAAAGGACTTTAAAACATTTCCCTCGTTTCCCTCTCCTTTTAGGTTCATGATAATAATAAAAATGGCTAAAAGGATATTTTTTATAGTTTGCATCATTTCA
Source organism: Grallaria varia (assembly GCA_013396735.1). NCBI lineage: Eukaryota > Metazoa > Chordata > Aves > Passeriformes > Formicariidae > Grallaria > Grallaria varia. The sequence continues at coordinate 338,469 of VWZG01005229.1, forward strand.
CTCATTTGTTTTTTTTCACATCAACTTCATAAGTAGCTCAACTGGCATGCTGGAAAAGAATAGAAAATTGGCATAATGGAATGGCAAAAATGGAAGAACCACCAGCTGTGTTTCACAGACATAATCCCAAGGATCCCATCTCAGATTGGTTGTCCCTCAGCAGTGAAATAAGCCCTTGCAACAGGAAGTATGATGAAACTTGAACTGAAGGTTACAGTAGGATAGTTTTCAGTAAAATCCTGTTTTTCTAAAAGAAATAGCAAGAAAGAGACAGAGGGAGGAGTCCCAGACTCAGCTCCTGCCTTGGATGTCCCAGCTGTATGTATTCAGGCACTCACATACTCTAGTCATTATAGAAACCACACTGATGTACACAATTCCATAATCTTGTAAGAAAATAGGTCATTGGGGATTATCAAATTTTCATCCGTTTAATTTCAAAAATATATTCTTGTTTTTCCCCAGCAACACCAAGCTCTCACGTGGAGAGGAAAAAAAGGCATTAGCAGAAGACTTTACATGGAGGTGGATCTACATTTTGAACCCATTTTTATATTTCATGCTACCATGTTCTACCATGACAGATCCTGAGAATTCCCTCCTGCCAGTTGCCCTCGAGGCAGCCATCCCCAATTTCTCCACTGAATTCCTACTGCTTAACACATCACAAATAAGGAGAGGCTTTTGGTGCTTTAAATGAGAACTCCAGGGCTGAATGGAAACAGTAATTTCATTTTGTGCAAATAGGATGACCTTTTGATATTACCGTCTCTGGCTTAAAGAAAACAAAAAACAACACCAAAACATAAAGAAGGGCTCTCAATAGCCAGTGGTATAGATATTTGGAGATTCTTCTATGCCAGAAGGGACACTGCATGTGTACCAAGCCAGTAGGAAAACAATTACACTCTGAGTTATGCTGGGTTATGATTTTCAGACTTTGTCAGGGTTATGCCATGAAGCTGGTGGCAGCAGGAGTTCACGTTGAACTTCTGCCACGTATACCTGGGGATTTTATCAATGGTCAGGGGAGGTGTATGTGATTATAGTTTCCCTTGGGATAATTTATCTGCAAAGCTACTCTTTAAGAAAGCAAAAGCACAGAGCACATTGGTACCTAATCTTAGGAAGCAAGCTTAAGGACTGGACTTTGGTGCATCTCATCACAGAGCACAGGCAGGCACAAGGCATTAGTGAGTCCTTCTTCTTCACCTGGACAAATTAAGTAGGAAAGGAATGAAATGAGTTCCTACTGCCCTTCAACCCTTACTTGTCAGACATGTAGTTGAAATAAACTGCAAGTGGCATGATACATGATCTGAGTCAGCCTTTTCACCAGGCTTATGATGTTGTCCCTTCTCAAATTGTTTTCCCATGGTCAGTGGTTGGTGTCCCACCACGGGAAGGGATGGGACTGCATGGGGGAGCCTGACAGTACCCATGCTTGTTCCTCAGACCTGGAGGGGGAACTCTAAGATGACAAAATTTATAATTTCAGTGATGAAAGCGGACCACAAAGCAGTTACTGTATCTCCAAGGGAGGGAAATACAGCCTGACTTGGTTTTGTCATAAGTGATTAGATTTTATGTCATGCTTATGTACTTCTCCTAATCAAATTAGCATGTTGGCTCAAAATCAGCCTAGCAGAAAAACTCTCATTTTCTTACCCATTCTGCTTCATTTATCATCTGGAATTACCAAAGTTTTGAGATTTCCTTTTCTCTCTGACTAGGCCCAGTTCTGCTTAGCTTATAAAATTTGAAACATTCATAGCCCAAGGTTGCAAGAGCAATGAATATTTATAATCCCATCTTCCCAGCACACTCAGAGGTGTCTCACAGCGTGACTTCACATTAGAAATGTCCCACCTGTGGGGATCACTCAGAAAAACACAGATTACAAGTCTGTACAACATAGAACAAGGTCAATACTCAAATTATGGGAATTATCATCTTAAAAAAGGTTGCATATCTGATGATGCACTGCACCAACACTGATTTATAGGTGCTGTACTAGTGACTCTCCCCTGTGAAGACAGGATCTCAGCTATTAAATTACGACATTATTCCCTGGTTCTTGTTCTGAGCCTTCTCCTGAATCAGCTGCAAACTGTGTAATGCGCTCCTCTCACCATTTACAAAGGTAGCCCCTATCTCCAACAGCTGGCAACAACAACAAAAAAAGGTTTCTCACCTAGCTTCAGAGCACATGGAAATAATATAATTTAAAGAACATAGTGACTAGTGACACAACACAGGCAGGACTCCAGTGACAAGATTTGCTTAGAAAATATTGCATGACCCTGCAGGTATCTTCTTATAATTCACTGCAAATACTTGTCTTTTTCTAGACTGAGGTCACATTTAAAAAACCAACCCACATCCCATTCGTCTCCAAACACGCAATTAAAGATTAACATTAATTCAGATTATTTTCCTATTCAAGACAGAGCTATGAGGATTACAGTCAGTTTTAACACTTGTCAGGAAAATATAGTTCCTTCCACTTTGCAGACAGGCAATTAAGTTCAGCAGCAGCACTGAAATTAGAAACTGTCTAGAGGCCATTTTAGGCCAAGAAAGTTTTTCCATTGATTTTAATGCATCAAGATATAATGTATCCTCCAGTATCCTGCCCTTTCTTATTTTCCCCCAACTTAGGGTGAACCATTAAATTGAAGCTTGCCCTGTAAATCCCATAAGCTATTAATGTAGTTCCCTTAGCTGGAAGATAGATTAATGACCTGAGACTTCTTCAGAATATTTGCTACTTCAGTGAAAATTAATATCATATTTTATCCTTATTTTATACCCACATCCAGCACTTCCTTCTGCAAAGGATACCAGAAGGAGCTAGTTATTTAAATGCCAAGATTGTAAATCTTATCTTCAAATTTTTAATCAAACTGTTTAACATGAGTCTTAAATTTCTGCATTTCCGTTTCGCATACTTCCTTTACTTCATTTTTATGCTAAGAACAAAGTAAAAATTAAAAACTCAGAAGTATTTTGGAGGGGGTTTTTTAATACTAATAGAGTTTTTAAAATGCTTTATGTTTTTCAGTACTCTGTTCTCCTCCACACTCCACAGCTTGGACTAGGACTAAATACAAATGTCTTTCACTTCACCCAGAACTAAGTCCTCAGTCTTAAAATAGATAGTTTTACATTTTCTAGGTATTGCACGCTATCCTGCAAATAATGTTTTTGTTCAAAGTCTCCTATATTTTATTATATTTTTAATGAAAATAAAAATTCTTCTTCCACTGCCTAAAAGAACATAATTTACAAAACATATTCCTCTGATCTTGGATGTAATCTGTGATGAAAGCAAAATCAGGAAAACATGAAAATGGGTTGAGACATATGTTTAGCTCTAGAAAACTCTGGTCAGGCTTCCTTTCTGCAGGAATTAAAAGTTATGGCAAGGTCTGCAGTTCCTCAGGCAAGCACAGCAGGCTTTTAGAGGAAATAAAGAAAGGGGTGGTGCGGGAAAAGGCAAAGTTGTTTTCACTCACTATTCCTTCTTGCCAGAACCTCAAAAGAGTTTGGTCTTTACTTGTAAACAGTAAACCTAGTTTGAAACTTCAAACTTGCAGCAAAATTCTGCTTTTCTTCTACATTTCATTTCCTCAATAATAATAGTAAAAAGTAAAAATATTATGAAAATCACAGAACACAAACAGTAGTTTGGAATGAAACTATAAATCTTATTTTCTGGTCTATATTAGCTATTGTTAAAATTTATGAAGAAAACATAGCCATTTTACAAAGTCTTTATTGTTGAATCCTTATGGTCTGTTTTGGCATCAGCATTAGATATCAAATCATAGGCACATCACAAGATAAATTTAACACAGATTTGCCGCCACATTCACTTATACTTGATGAAGCTGCCCTGTAAAATCCATTAGTTGTTATTGGGGACTGTTGTGGTCAAAACACTTTCAGGGAGCACATTTCAGACACTCAACCCTCTCTTGATTAGGTATATCTTTTTTATCCAGTCTGAACACATTTAGAATTGACTATTGCACTTATAAGGAACAACGTTACAGTGCAAGGAACATTTTCCTACAAGGAACATCTCATCCAACTCCCTGACCACTTCAGGCTGACCAAATGTTAAAGCAGGTTATTAAGGACATTGTCTAAATGCCTCTTACACACTGACAGGCTTGGGGCATCAAACACCTCTCCAGAAAGCTGTTCCAGTGTCTGACCACTTTCAAGGTAAGGAAATGCTTCCTAATGTCTAGTTACAGATAATACCATGAAGAATGACCAAATTTCACAGATGGATAAGAAGGAATGATGTGAAGATGGCCAAGGAGGGAGGTTTAGATTGCGTACTAGGTAAACTTTCTTCACTGAAAGGTTTATTAAGCCTTGGAACGAGTGGCCCAGAGAAGGTATGACCTTGGAGGTATTTTAAATAATATGTGTAGATGTGGCACTTAGGGACATGGTTTAGTGGTGTACTTGGCAGTGTTATGGTAACAGTTGGACTCAATTATCTTAAAGGTCATTTTTAACCTAAATCATTCTTTGATTCTACGAAATCTCACAGATAATGGAGCAGAGAATTGAGGACATTTTGAAGAGTCCAACTTGCTAGGTCACCAGGGACTGCTAAATGATTGACTAGGCAACCCTACCAGAAACACCAAGTTTGGATACAGAGGTAGCAAAAGTGAAATTTGTGAGGAAAAAGTAATCAGGGTGGAAAGTTATTTCAGAGTAGATAGTGAGGGAGATAGAGAGATGATCATGTTAAATGAGACAATAGGCATGGGAAAAGGAGGGGAACAAAAGCAGACAGCTGAGTTGCTGGTCAGTATGCTTGAGCTCTGCACCTGACCACCACAATCCATACCATCTTCTCATTTAATTCAACTCCTATTTTCTGTGTAAGGTGTCAGCTTTTCCTAACACGGGAATTATTGCACAGATCCTTTGTCTGAGAAATAGCTACACTCAGGTGTCTGCTGTTGGATGATGCATTGCCCATAGCTTCTGCATCCTGTCAGCCTTGTTTGCTTCATTTTTTCCTTTGAAGTGAGAAAAGAGAGAAAGGACTACAGAAGCAAGTGAGGTAGAAATGTAGGGAACATGAAAAATTTCAGAATGACAAACTCTCCCTGTCCTGGTTTCAGCTGGGATAGAGTTATTTTTTTTCCTAGTGGCTGGTGTCCTGTTTTGAATTCAGTATGAGAATACTGTTGATAGAACACCGATGTTTTGGTTGTTGCTAAGTAGTGTTTACCTTAAGTCAAGGACTTCTCAGTGTCTCATGCCCTGCCAGTGAAGAGCTGCACAAAAGCTGGAAGAGCATGCAGCTAAAATAGCTGACCCAAACTGGCCAAGGGATACTCCCTATCACAGAACATCATACCCAGTATATGAACTGGAGCAGTTACCCAGAAAGGCGCTGATTGCAGAGCAATTGTGTAACATTTGTTTCTCTTGGGTTCTATGTCTCTCTCCCTCTTCTTTTTTATTACTCTTCCTGTTATATTTTACAGCATTTCAATTCTTAAACTGCTCTTATGTCAACCTACAAGTTTTACTTTCCCCCCCTGATTCTCTTCTCATCCCACTTGAGGCAGGGTGGGGAGTGAGTGAGCAGCTGCATGGTACTTAGTTGTCAGCTGGGGTTAAACCATGACACCCCCATAAATTCCTCTCCAGACACTGCTATTTATTGTTATTGGTTCACTGGTGCCCAAGCTGCTAAGCCATTTGGCAGGGAAAATCAGAACATGCTTGATGTCTGTAGCCAGAACGCTTCCAGTACCCAACATGACTAGTTTAATGCCAGCACGAGTATCACTGCATTACAGCACTGCCATACTCTGTCTCAGCAAGGAAGACAGAGAGCTAAACAACCACACCTCCACTCAAACTCCATACCTCTTCTTTTGTCCTGGAGGTAACATTACAAGCTTCACTAACAAAAAGAAATAAAAAGAATTAAATTGGCAGCAGTGTTGCCTCTGAGATCTCAGTAACTCTAACTGTAATAATCCAAATAAATCAGATAATTTGAAGACCCAACAGAAGCCTTCACAAAAAACACTGAGATCCAAGATATCCTATCTACAATACTGACAAGAGGAAAAAAGGGAAACACACTAAACAAAAATCCAGAGGAAAAAAAATACAATCTTTAAGTTTCAACCTTGATTAAATAATTGAAACATCATGTTCCCTAACATTACACGTGACATGCTGTGGCATGGCTTCTCTGATGTGCCAAACTCACGGACAGCTCCCTGGTTTAGATGTTATTAGTCTGCTGACACCCTGTCTTAATTCTGCCTCTTCCAAGGAGCAATAAAGTCACAGCTATAAAACATGGTGTAGATACCCACGCACTGCACTTGCCTTTCCAATGGAGCCTTCCCAAATGATGAGTTTACAAAGGCCAACCCTATTTGGCTGGTATCATTCTCTTGAAATACAAACTGTTTGAGAAGATAAATTATTGTTACTACATGCATAGCACCTGTCATATTTTACCCACTGAAATGTGCTATAAAATACATTCCCAGTGACTGTCAGGGAAGGAAGAATTGGCATTGGCTGCCACTAGTGACAAGCTTCCTCCAGCCTTTTGCCTGACTTGTGCAAAGCCCTCATGAAGATATATCCACACCTTTGAAGTCAGACCTGAGGAAAACATCAACCTGGGCTCTTGGGTACCTCTACAAATTCTTTCAACTTTAACCTGTGAAATAGATGCTGTCTTTTGACTGTTAGCAATTAGCTCAGTGTGAGAGGATGACTCTGGGCTCTTGTTCAGTAATGACACTGCTGCTCTCAGTTTGTCAACCAGCCAGGGACAAACAGTTTGTTGTGTAAGTGTTATCATTTTACTGAGCAGATCCCCAGTGTCACACTACAGCTGGCAAACAGCAGAAACAGAAGTAGGTCCCTGAAAACCATGTGCTGCACACCAGCCTTTGATGGGACACACTTCCCACGTTTGTCATCTTCAGTCTGTCTTCCCCACATCCCCCTTGCCACCACAACTTTAAGAACACCAAGTTCAAAGGTTTTCGTTTAGCATTGACATGGTGAAAAAATCTGTCTTTTCCAAAATGTTATGTTTAACATTGATTCAGAATCATATTGGAATGGGACTGCAGCTGAGAAAAGAGAGAAAATGCAGTTGAAAAAAGTGCTGTCCAGCTGGAACTTGAAAATTCTTCAGTCAAGGAAATATGCCCTGTCTCTTTGCATGTACATTGAAAAATAGCAACTGCTGTGGATTTAATTAAAACTTGGACTTAGTATTTAGTTAATACTCTTTACTTGATTCAATATTATTCAGTCAAGATGCAAAGTTATGACCCTCACCATGAAAAAATTATTTTCCTATATTATGATAGCCTTTGTTATTATTTGCTGGTTTTGATTTTAGGCAGTTTCTTATAATACCTGGGGAAAGTATTTTCTCAGCTGGTTTAACTTGTCCTTTTCATTTGATTCAAAGGTAGAGCTTTTAACTTGCTATATTTTGCTTAGTAGATTTTAGTTGTTTCTCGACTACAGATTTCAAGTTAAAATGTCTTATTTAGAGACACATACTCGGAGATTGCACAAGGCTCTTTCTTGATCAAAGCCCATAATCCAGAGTCCTTCAGTAGTGAGGAGCTATGCTGCAGCTAAAGGAGCCTACCTTGAAGCACCAGTGTACTTCATTATAACCTCTCTGTGGTTTCCTCATCACCTAAGAATGTAAATCCCAGCTCACCAAGTGCACCTTAAAAATTCAAACACAGTTCTTCTTCCAGTTACAAGCACAGCAACTTCTCCTTCCAGTTACAAGCACAGTAACTCAGAGGACTCGTGGCAACAAGAGCAGCAACATTTATACCAGCATCCTTCAGGTGTAATGCCACGTTACGAACAAAGGATGAATTCAAAACCCCTGCAGGGGTGGATATCTCATCATGCGGCTGCTCTGTCAGCAAGGGAGAGCGCCCTAAGGTGGTCCCACTCTCTGATGGCATAGGTCCAAGTCATGTGGGCTTTGCACATTTGCACAGAGCGTCGCACTAACAGGGCTCTGCTGTTTTCAGAGGCCTTTTGGAGACCTTGGATCAAGATGGGATGGCACATGTCCCAGGCCAATAAGATGTTCCAGACATTAACTCATCTTTTCCTGGTATCTGCACTGCCCTCTCAGGCACGGGCATGCTGAGGAGTGAAAAACAGACCACATCAGTCAGTTTTCACCATCTGAACATGTTCCCTACCACTCTCTAAACTGGTGGATTGGATGCACTTCTGCGCATTGAAAATAAGCCCATCTGGCCTAATTGAGAAATCAAATCTATGAGCTGAAGCCACTGCTTGCCTGTCTACCTCAGTGGCCAGGTAAAATGGTAAAACAACCCCATTACAGACTTACAGTGTGTTTTCAGAGACCAGTGTTCAGTGGCAGAGGAATCTTTTTACAGTTCTAACACAACTGCTCACCCAAACTCATACAGAGATGCTCTGTTTCTTACTATAGTCTCTGTTAACGCAGTACAAATCAGGAGCAGAAATATTCAGCCTTCTAAGTCAATACAAAAAACAACGATGGACTTTAAACTTATTCATATTGAGAAGACTGTAGTTAAGGTGAAAATGTCCACTTTAACTTGGAGGGGAAAGTAACATAACAAAATAGGTATAAGGCTTGAAAGAACAGGATAAATGAAAGAAAAATTTGTATCCGGTAGTTATCTGGGTTCCCACTGGGTACTTGTGTAAGTACCATGTTTTTCTGTGTAATCTGTAACCCGGGCAACCTAGATCTTTAAAAGGGGACAGGATTGGAAAATAAGGTCTCTGTTACCTACAGCCTGAGATAACCATCAAAAAATAGGCTTAGGCAGGGAGACATATCTGGTAGGAAGGAGATGAGGAGAGGCTGAGGAGGCTGCAGAAGGAGAGGAAAGGAAAATGCTTTCTGATGCCTACACACCTTCTATCTGCACCACTGCTCACTTACAGGGTCTGTTTCATTTTAAATCTTCGTTGTAAATTGATCTATGGGTGCAATAAATTAAAATGTATTTAGAAAAAATAGAAATCAGAATAAAATAATTCTAAAAGAGGTTCCCTCTGTGTGTGCTAGGAGAGAAATGAGGAAAGATAACAGACAGCTGCTGGTCCCTGTGGCTTTCTGTCCCACTCCCCACCACAGCAGTTACAATTTTATGTCACATCAAAGATTCATAGAATATGGATCTAGATGCAAGAGAATGCTTCCTAGATTTTAGAGAGACTATGTTCTTCATATTAACTGGTTTGAGTATTTGTGGTTTTTCATTGTTTCATATTCTTTGCAAAAAAGGAAGGAGAAAATAAAAATAAAAACATTAAAAACATTTCATTTGATGTTTTCTGTCCTGTAGACAAACTCACATAATGAAAGAACATGCAGTACAAATTAATCCCCCAGTTTAACTTAGCACATGGTGAATAAATCCATAGAAAGCCTAAAAGAGTATTTATATACTTCAAGTTTTAGAAATGTATTTCCATGTATCTAGGACAAACCAGAAAAATAGATAAAAGACTCAGTACACCTTAAAAAGTTTAAAAAAAATTTAAAAAAAAGAAAGAAAAGAAAAAAATCAAATCCACTAAGGGTTGTAATTCAAATTAACAAATTAGTATTCCAGCAATTAATCTTTCACATTCATAATAATGCAGAAAAACTAAATTTAAGGGAATGTGATAGACTAATGATTTACAAAGCTGTTTCTAGAGCAAGGAGTAGCAATGACAAATACACATGGCATAAGAGAAAAGAAAATGTTATGACATTCATTCAGGAAGATCCACCCAGAAAAATGCTTCTCTCTTTAAATTGTCTATTGCAGCCTTTGAATTTTTAGTCGTCTTATTTCTTGTTAGTCTGTTTAAGTCAACAAAAAACAACTCAAAGTCTGTTTTAGAGACACCAGATACACACTCTCATGTATGGCGGTGAACTCCCCCAAGACCTCACGGACCAGGCTGCCCAAAGCAGAGGTCCAACAGTGGCACAGCATCTCCACCAAGGGCATGTGCAGAACAGAGTTAGTGCATCTACCACAATTCACAATAGTTCAGATTTAAATTAAGTGCCACCACATAAATGGTAGCCTGAAAAACTTGTTCCATAACACACACACTCCCTGCTCACACTCAGCTGACTCAGTATATGCCTCAAACTTTTGCCAAGTGTCTAGGCAAGCATTTGCAGTGGTATTACCTGAGTAATTTTACAGTGAGCTCCCACAAGCTACAACTGAACTGTGAATATCAGCCTAGAGAAGGCTAAAAAAGATAACAGGTTCATTGTATGGACTCAGTTCCCATCTTTAAGGCAACACAGTGGGTCAGGCACATCCACACAAAATAGGTGAGAAGATGTCTGTACGTAATACCATGTAAGCCAATGTGTCAGGATAATAGCAAGGTCATTTTCGATTTGCTTCAGTTTCCCACTGCTTTTATGACCAGGTGACCCACCTGGTGGATGAGGAGAAGATTGTGGATGTAGTCTACCTGGGCTTCAGCAAAGTCTTTGACACCGTCTCCCATAACATGCTCCTGGAAAAGCTGCAGCCCACGGCTTGGACAGGAGCACTCTGTGTTGGGTTAAGAACTGGCTGGATGGCCGAGCCCAGAGAGTGCTGGTGAACGGAGCTGCATCCAGCTGGTGGCCGGTCACCAGTGGTGTCCCCAGGGATCAGTGTTGGGCCCAGTCCTGTTTAACATCTTTACCGATGATCTAGATAAAGGGATTGAGTCCACCATTAGCAAATTTGCAAATGTCACCAAGCTCGACGGGAGTGTCGATCTACTGGAGGGTAGGAGGGATTTGCAGAGGGACCTGGACTGGCTGGAGAGTTGGGCTGAATCCAATGGTACGATGTTGAACAAGGCTAAGTGCCGGGTCCTGCACTCTGGCCACAACAACAGGACAACAGGCTGGGGATTGAATGGCCGGAGAGGAGCCAGGCAGAAAGGGACGTGGGAGTTTGGACTGACAGGAACCTGACCATGAACCAGCAGTGTGCCCAGGTGGCCAGAAAGGCCAATGGCATCCTGGCCTGGATCAGGAATGGTGGGGCCAGCAGGATGAGGGAAGTGATTCTTCCCCTATACTCGGCACTGGTGAGGCTGCACCTGGAGTATTGTGTTCAGTTCTGGGCCCCTCAGTTTAGGAAGGATGTTGAGGTGCTGGGGCATGTCCAGAGAAGGGTCTGGAGCACAAGTCCTGTGAAGAGCAGCTGAGGGAGTTGGAGTTGTTCAGCCTGGAGAAGAGGAGGCTCAGGGGAGACCTTATTGCTCTTTACAACAACCTTCTATAAAGGAAGTTGTAGACAGGTGAGAGTTGGTCTCTCCTCACAGGCAACCAGCAATAGGACAAGAGGGCACAGTCTTAAGCTGCACCAGGGGAGGTTTAGGTTGGCCATTAGGAAGAAATTCTTTACAGGCAGAGTGATCAGACATTGGAATGGGCTGCCCAGGGAGGTCACTGAGTCACCGCCCCTGGAGGTATTAAAGAAGAGACTGGATGTGGCACTGAGTGCCATGGTCTGGTAGACAAGGTGGTGTTAGGTCAAAGGTTGGACTCGATGATCTCAGAGGTCTTTTCTAACCTAGCTGATTCTGTGATTCTATAACTTTTGCCAATTCACTGACCTTGTATATTCTGTCGGATTTTTAAAAGATAATTTTTCTCTTTAGAAATATTCATCGTTGGCCACATGCCTAGATGAGTCAAAAAGAAGACACATTGGGCACTCAACAGACAGGGAGATTTAGCATATTGTCATTGTTCTCTGGAATTTATTTCAGATAATGAATGTTCCAGAACAGAATTTTTTTCTTTTGTTCCAAATATTACAGAAAATATTTAGCTTAAACCAGTCTGCTAATGTACTTTCATTATAAACCCATATCTTTGACAGTAATCATAGCAGCCAAAAATCCATGAAATAAACAATATATGGAAAACTAGGTCATCAGTCATAGTATGGAATGAAAAACACAATCAGGACTACTTTTAATAAACGCTCACCCAGCATTTCTGCAATTCTGCGTTTCTTATGCAGAAGAGTTGACGTTGCTAAGTATTCTATGTTGAATTTTTTTTCCCAAAAGCAGTGATAAATTAAGCAGCCTATTGTGCTTAGAGTAAGGTTATGATCACTGCACTGTATGTCAAGTCATTCTTTCCGACTCTGCGCTAAAAATACAACTTTGTGAAAATCCCTGCCACTGCTAACAGCCCTGTGAAGTTCTTTGAAGTGCAGTGTGGCTGTCAAATATGTCAGTTGCTGAGGGAGCCTCTCATGGTGCTGAAGAATGAAATATTTGATTTGTGAGTTGGGAAAAGTGGAATAGAGACGTGCTGGCATAGAATTGAGCAGGTTCAATAGTCCGTTCACCAGTTCTCGAGTTGGATACGGAAATATCAGACACCAGAAGTAGATCAAAGCGCCCCAGGTTGCCCATGAGCTCTGTGTGACACATTTGGAGCCCTTAGAGACTCTATCCCTGCACTGCCCTGCAACCCCATCAAAGTCTTTGCAGAGCAAAGACCAAAATGCAGAAGGAGGCATTAAAGGAGAAGCGCAGTAAGACAAGTATTTGGAAAGACAATCTCAGCAAATCAAATCAATTAGAGTGGCTTGAGGCATCCTGCAAGCCCTTTGGTGAAATGTAGCAGCTCTGGCACACCCAGCCACACGTAGCTCTGCTGTTTGGGAAGGAAGTCTCACAGTCTCTTCCTCAGAGATACATTTTTTTTAAAGGTAAAAGAACATTGCCTCAAATGCTCATTGTCAGGACCAGTTCCTAGTGTTATGCATTATATGCAACAACATCTGAACTCCTTTGAGTATGATCCTGCTATGTTAGCTACTAACCAAAACACTGTGAAATCCCCACTCCAAAACCCAAAACACTAACATCACACAGCTTTGATTTTGCCAAGTGGTTTTTTCCAATATATTAGAAAAAACAATGAGCACATGAAGAACCTTTAGTCTTTGTTATTTTCAAATTATAACTATGCCTCCTAACGAGAGACTGCAAAATAAAATTATGTCAGAGGCCTTTGAGTACACATCTTCTTTTGCAACATAATGCAACACATTTTTATTTTCTTCATCTCTAAAGTCATAAAAGCTGCTGTCACTCTGCTGACAAAAACAGATTTCTCTTCTTATTCACATTCTCAAGATACTTTTAGTTTTTGTCAAGTTGAATCTGAGCTAATTTTGAGACTTAATGTTTTAATGTAATGCTTTAGCTCTTAAAATGGTGACGTATTTATTTGAAGGAAATAAAAAATAACAGTTTTACTACTGTTTCTAAATCTGAATATTAAAAGTATTGCTGTAGTGTTTTATTCTCTGGGGTTTAAATCTCACTCAAACAGCTTCTTTTATTTTTCATTTAATTTTTATATTTATATTTAAATTTGAAGCTTTCTTAACAAATTCCTCCCAGCTCCTGATAGAAAGTAGCCATAAGGGAAGATTGGTATGAGCTATATATACTCCACAAAATCACTTTGACATGTTATTCCACCTGATGTATACATGTTTGGTACACTATTTTTGTATTCTCACAAGAGACTGCTACCCTGGTGGGAAGCTCTGTGCTGGAAGAGACCATCAGGTTTGCCAAAGGTGAAAGATGAAGCACTGAAGTCCATGAAATTGTAAATCCTACACAGTTCATCTGACAATGCACCTCAAGCCTGTGCCAAGACACAAAGCTGTGTGATTAAAGGAGAAAGCATCAAACTTCTTTTAACACTGCCTGGATTTTATATCACAGTCCTAATGTCGTTTAAACCAAATATTAATATTTTGCTATGAAAAGGGTCTGTTTGCTTTATTTAAAAGTAGACATACATCCGAGGACAGCTGAGGGAATTTACTGGCCTGTAGGGTTAGGCAGGAGGAGCATTGGTCACACCCTCAGTAATGCTTGGAGGTCTGTGAAAGACATAAGAAATACTCAGAATTTTTAGAAAGAAGAATCTCTCTACCAGTGTGCAGATTAACCTTATAATCTTGTAATGAGTTCCACAAATCTTTCAATTCATACAAACAATAACTTTCAAAGAATCTGTTAAAAATAATGAAGTTATTATTAAGTGCACATAAGAAAAGTATGCCAAACCTCAGGCTGAGGTGGCTGGCAAGCCATGGAAACATTTTTACATGCTTAAACAAGCAGGAGAGTGGAATAACTGATTGGAAATTTTCAGAGGAAATAAACTTTCATTGGAAAATACCATTTTGGGCCCAGGGGATTTCACTGAGAAAGTTCATTTGGCGTTCAAGCACTGCAGTGCAGACAATTCATGTCCAGGGGCAGCAGTACCACATCTGCGCCCTGTCCAAGTTACAAGTCTTGTCAGCCCATTACCTTGAGCTCTGCATCACCTGAAAGCGGCGACCTGGCCCTCTGATCGGGGCCAGCCTTCCCAGACTCGTGTGGCACAGCCTGGTGTTGTTCCCAGTCAGGGCACTCTTCCCTCACCCCAAGCTGCCTCCACCCCAGTTAGATCTGCCTCGAGAAGACAGATGAGCCCTCACTGCCGAGTCTTTGAAAGGAATCTCACATTCCCAGGTACTACAGATAGTAAGACACACCCTATTAGAGCTCATTTGGAGCATTTCCTCTAACAGGAATTTTACTATTGCTTCAGTCCTGTTGCAATTCATCACTGTTGATTTTTTTTTTTTTAAATTGGTATCCATTGTATTTATTTGTTGAATTTTTCAGTATTTACACAGGATGTAATGATCCACTAACAGTTCATTAAGTGGTCCATTTATCTTGCTACAAACCAAACTAGGAAATCTCTAGGAAGTGTGGCCAGCACATCAAGGGAGGTAATTCTTTCCCTCTTACTCCAGTCCCATGAGACCCCACCTGGAGTACTATCTCCCGCTTTGGGATCCCCAACATAAGGATGTGGACCTGCTGGAGCAAGTCCAGAGCAGAACCGCAAAGATGATCAGAGTGCTGGAGCACCTCTCCTATGAAGACAGGCTGAGAGAACAGGGGTTGTTCATCCTGAAGAAGGTTCCAGGAGACCTTACAGCAGCCTTGCAGTACCCAAAGGGGCCTACAGAAAAAGGTGGAGAGGAACTTTTCACAAGTGCAGGTAGTGATAGGACAAGGGGGGGTGGCTTTAAGATGAAAGAGGTAGGTGTAGGTTAGATAATAGGAAGAAATTCTTTACTGTGAATGTGGTGAGGCACTGGAACAGTGGTGGATGTCTCATTCCTGAAAGTGTTCAAGGACAGGTTGGACCAGGCAACTCAGTCTAGTGGAAGGTCTCCCCTGCCCATTGTAGAGTTGGTTGGAACTAGATGAACTTTCAGGGCCCCTCCAAGCCAAACAATTCTATGATCTCTAAACTATTTGACAAGAACTATTAGCCAGAGATTTATCACCAGCAGATCAGTATGTAGGACCAGTGTTTTCAAATCGCCTTCATTGCATATATACCCAAGAGAAAGTCACATTTTTTAAAACCACTAGTGCAACCTAGCCACTGTAGCTAGAGCCTGAAGAGCAGGTGGCTATTTGGAGCACAGGTACTGAACTGCACCTGTGCTAGATAGTCCCTGAGGTTCCCAGTTGCCTGGTCCCTCTTCTGGTCATCCTCATTTCACAGCTGGAACAACCATGTCTCAGTCCCCTTAAGGGTTTCTGAATGACATTTCAATACAAAAATATAACACTAACATCAAGACTCTTGAAACCTGAAAGGGAAACAAAGACTTCATTCATACCATTACACCTCTTTGTACTATCACACAGTTAACTGAAGTCCTTGTTCTCTGCTTCTTCATCAGCCGACAGATTTTCTGGTGTTGACTTACGGCTGGGTTGGGCTAGTGGCCACTTCTGGACGTATTCTAATTAACCCTGCTAGAATCAGCCAGACTTTTCCAGCTTTACCCAGATGTTACAGAAAAGGATTATACAGAGTGTTGGTGCAAGACAATGCAGACATTTCAAGATCATAGTAATAGATATCTCCTGTACTTCAGAATAATCATGTTCACATACTACTGCAGGTAATAAATACATTTTACTTTGACTAAAGAAGTGATAAGATTTTTCAGGGAAAAGCTGGAGATTATTAAAATGTTTTGAGATGAATTATTACATTCATTTTATGGCTTTTTTAAACTGTTTTGAAAAGTTGAACACGATAAAATAGCTTCTGAACACTGTATTGAACTGGCAAAAGAAAATCTATTACCTTTTCCGAGATCTTCTTTATTCAATAATTATTTGTTAAATTCAACAGAAGTTGTTAAGGAATTTCAGGATTTTTCTAGAAAAAAAATGAATTTGTTTTGGGAAATGAAAACATTTGCTCCAGTTGCAAAGTTGTTTAGAAAGTAAATTGCATATCTCCATTTCTTAATGATAAAAGCAGATATAATAATAGTATTCACTCCTCTGTTAGTTGTTAGAGAAAAAAATTCAAAAAGAACCCATATATTACTATTTTATCTTCTTTTAAAATTCTTAGTTCAGGTATTTAAAACTGTATGTTTTAAATATGGCACAGACATTTACATTTTACGATGGGTAAAGCAGAAATTCTCACCCAGACCAAATCAAGAATTGCAGCTGAGTGCACAAGGCAGTATTCACACAACACCACATCCAACCCCAGCTTTTTCCTGAACATCCTGGGGAACACTGGGAGGCCAGCAGCAAACTGGAGAGTGCCAGGAGATGGTTGCCTTTGCTATTACTTCCTCCCACATGCTTAGAGATCAGTGATGCTTTGAGAGTTGGAATTAACAAGACTTGGCATCAGAACATTGTTTTTAGTTCTTGTTTTTCCCCAAAATGATTGTGCGCTCTAGTCTTATACACACAAACCTATGTTCTCATGCTGTGGAGTCAGTTTGTGGAGTCCAGGGAACATTCACCCTGGCTTAAGGAGGAAGAGAGGAGAGAAAAGTCAGTTTTGCCATCTTCTGTCACACTGGTGTGCACTTTATTCTGCAAGTGCTTCATCTGGGGCCAACAAACCTCTCTGAATGCATGGAGTAGAGCACTAATCAGGTTAAATAAGGTTGGCAGATTCAGGTCACGCCACAGGTAAAAATATCCATTATTATTCAGAAATAAAAAAGTAGATACCAGAAGGCAAACAAGATATTTTACAAAATTTTGGACGAAGACACAAGACTTGTAGACCATTAAGAGTTAGCAAAGGCTGTTGGTCCCACAAGCTCCATGGTTGGAAGCTCTCCACCACATCTCTCCTCTCAGTGGGAGCACTGAGACAACCAGAAAAACCTGTTAGAAAATCACTACCTGAGGAAGTACCACCCTCATTGATACTTTTGATTTAGAAATTATTCCTGTGTTCTATTCAGCCAGATAATTGTTTTATAAAAAGAATTACTCGTATCAGAACTTCAGCAGCTCTGAAATATCCTTCAGCAAGCAAACAACTAACTCTTCCACCCACTCAGTACACCCCCACTTGTGAATTGCAATTAGCATTGCAAATGTCTTTCCTATTTCAGAACTATTGATTGTGCTGTTAAATAGCAGCAGAGTTAAAATGCCTGGAAATCTGCTTTAGCATCCATTCTCTGTTATCTATCTATCTATCAGTCTATCTATCTATCTATCTATCTATCTATCTATCCATTAAAAAATTAATTCTGTACAAATACTGCATTATACAACCTTCTACTTATGAGCAATATATATTATACAATATTATTCCCACAAAAGCTTTATTTAACATGTTCTAAATATTCCTCCCAATATTTAGGGGCAATACTCCCATTGTACATCCCGCCAAGCATACCCCATGTCAAAATTTCATGCCCAGTTAAAAAAAACAGTATTTGGCTAATTTATCTTCTAATGAGGTTCTTTGGTTTTTCTACTTAATACCTTGCCTTACTTGAACCCACTTACATAGATATGTATAGATGTGTTGGTTGTAAGGAAGCAGAAACAGAGTGAGATTTTAGATATATAGTTGCTCTTACATGCAGACATTGCTTGTAAGTGTGGACAGAAGACTGTATTATGATTGCCAGGAGTTCAAAAAAATTGCAGTGGTGGGCAGTGAGCAAAACCAGCTTGGTACAAGTATTCTTAATACACCTTGTGCAATCCCAGTATAAACCCATCAATTTAACATACGCTGTCAGACAATCGCAAACATTCTGTACATAACCCTATATAGGCCTAGTGGCAGAGCTGAGAGATGAAGTAGAAAGACTAAGAAGTATCAGGGACTTTGAGGAAGAGATTGTGACTGGTGGAGCTGCGCTCTACCCTGCCTTAGACAAACACACCCACCACCCACTTCATAACAAACAGTAGAACCCCTACCTTCTCACCGCCTGGCAGAAGGATGGGACCTTAGAGAAGGAGAGGAGTGGAAATGGCTTTTTGCTCAGAGTAGCAGGTGAGTCCCCTCCTGACCTACCTCACCTCCCCAGGTGCCCTTATACAAGAGGTATGAGGCCCTGGAATCCTAGGATCAGGGAAATGAGAGAGTGGATGAAGGTCCATTCAGGTTGGAGGGCTCACCTAGGGCAGGACAGCCTACCACCCGCTTCACAACCTCCTCAATTAAGAAAAAAAGAAGTTGAAATACTAAATATCAGAAAAAAATACCTGAAAAAAAGTAGGTGATTCTCTTTTGAGATAAATGGAGGCCCCAAAATGCTGACCAGACCCAACCCACAGGGAGGTGTGTTGCCTCCCCCAGGTNGAAAAAAAGAAGTTGAAATACTAAATATCAGAAAAAAATACCTGAAAAAAAGTAGAAGGTGATTCCCTTTTGAGATAAATGGAGGCCCCAATTTGCTGACCAGACCCAACCCACAGGGAGGTGTGTTGCCTCCCCCAGGTAAGGGACATCACCCAGAAACTTTTCAGCATGGTATGTGTGAGACACCGAATTTGAATCTCACTGATTCATATGAATCTCCCATATTCATATGGGTCAGGGCCAACTCACCGTGAGTGTGGGGGGGGGAAACACTGCACCTGCCGGCAAGTGATAAGGCCTGGCCATAGAGCACATGGCAGAGCCTGTGATTGACTACAGTAGCCTTCACCCTGGCCAGGAGAACACTGAGGGGCCAGTGACCTGGATGCTCAGCCTGAGAGGCGTGGCCAAACTGTACAGATGCTCCATGTGGAGCTCTCTCTTCTTGCCACCACCATGTGAGCCATTGAATCTTGGGGGTTACTATTTTTCTCTTTTCTCTCTCTCTTTCTCTCTGTATTTCTTCCTTTACTCTTTTAATCTCTCTTTTCTTCCTTTAATCTTTTCTTTCTCTTTTGGCTAGCTTAAAACTAACGAATTGTGTTTTACTAAAGCTAATGTATTGATTGTCTGTGGTGGGTGCTTTCATGAACTGCGTTTTTGTGCTGGATAGTTTAGTGAAATGCTTTTCCTCAGTTATCTGTTATTCCTGTAAAATCTTTGGCCAAAATGTCTTATTTTCTCACTAAATTAAAAGAAATTCTCTTGGAGAAAGCATAGCAGCATTTTCTCCGGACGCGAACTTGAGGTAATAACAAACTAAAGGCTTTTTAAAAGTCTTAAGTAAATGTAACCACTCCAGGCAGCTTGTGGCTTAAAATTCAGAGGGTAACAGTATGGCCCACTGATTATTTCACACTGCTGGTTTTCCCGGTGGATACCAACAAAGTCCCAAAAAGAAGGCTGCGTAAATCAAGAGGGACCTCAGGGCCTTAGGACAACTAGTCAAGAGGTCCAGAGATGAGTAAAGATTTCCTCAAGAATCTCTGACACAGGAGATGAGGGTAAAGGGTTTTTGGAAGGAAGCATTTGAACAATATCCTGGGGTGCCTTAGGAAGGGCACTGCCCACAGATCAAGGGAGGTGATCCTGCCCCTCTGCTCAGCACTGGTGAGCCACATCTGGAGTGCTGTGTCCAGTTCTGAGCTCTTCAGTAGAGGAGAGACATGGAGCTCCTGGAGCAGGTCCAATGGAAGGTGACAAAGATGACAAAGGGACTGTATCATCTCTCTTGCAAGGAAAAAGATGAGACAAATGAGAGGGGACCTCATCAATGTTTGTAAGTATCTGAAGNCCCTCTGCTCAGCACTGGTGAGCCACATCTGGAGTGCTGTGTCCAGTTCTGAGCTCTTCAGTAGAGGAGAGACATGGAGCTCCTGGAGCAGGTCCAATGGAAGGTGACAAAGATGACAAAGGGACTGTATCATCTCTCTTGCAAGGAAAAAGATGAGACAAATGAGAGGGGACCTCATCAATGTTTGTAAGTATCTGAAGGAGGATGTCAAGATGGAGCCGGGCTCTTCACAACAGTGCCAAGTAATAGGATGAGAGGCAATGGGCAGAAACTGATGCACAGGAAGTTCCACCTGAATATGAGGAAGAACTTCTTTACTGTGCGGGTGACCACACACTGAAACAGATTGCACAGAGAGGTTGCAGAGTCTTCCTCACTGGAGATATTCAAGAACTGTCTGGATGCAATCCTATGCCATTTGATCTGGGATGGCCCTGCTTGACTGGGGAGGTTGGGCCAGACAACCTTCCAACCTTACCCGTTCTGTGATTTTGTGAAATTGCTGTAGCTCCACAAAAAGATTCACAAGCTCTGTGTTCAGGAAGGGAGTAGTCAGAAAGATTGCAATTCAAACAACTTCTGACAAAGGTGGATGAGCAGGGTATGGAAAATCAACACATCAGAAGGGCTTTGTCTATCCCGGTCACAGACAAGCTCAAAAAAGACTTCATTTGCATTTGCACAAACAGCAAAGTGTGCTGCAATAAGCTTCTCTAAATTGATTAGCCAGAAGGAGGGGAAAGCAGACCTTCCTAGCAAGTTGCTTTGAAGATTCATTTTCATGCAGGGGTATGCTTGCACTGCACAGGTATCATAGGAATGAGGCATTCCAGAGCCAGGGCATCTGCTCTGCTCCAAAGGACTCCACATCAGGAGAGCCCACAGAGCTAATCTTTAGTAGCAGCCACCAAGACGGTTTTTCCTGAAGTGCTCAGCTACAGCTTGGGGAACAGATTAGTTTTTGACACACGTTTACCATGCTTAATTTGGTGCTTTCATAGCAGCAGCTCCATCTCCATAATCACGAGCTTTTCTCTTTGCTTTCCTATTTTGATTTTAAGCTTGTCTAGCCACAGTATTTTGACAAATTTAGAGTACATCAGCGTTAGGAATGTAACACTTTCAAGTGATGTTGCAGACAAGCCATATGCAAACTGAGACAAGTCTGGGAATCCATGGGGTCATGGTGAAGTGCTAGGTACAAAGGGAGAAGTTTCATGGGCAGGGATTTTTCAGTGGTTTCTGACACAGAGCTTCAAGCTGAGAGAATCTGCTGCTTTGAAAAAGTCTCACATTATCACATATGTCCCTTCTAATAAAAACATCAGGTAACCCAATGTTCCAGATATAAAGTACTCAACTTGCTTATTGACCGCACATCAAATTGTTTATTAAAGCCTATTTCTAGTTGTATCTCAGAAGCTGAATGTTCATTTAAGTGAAAAGTGACCCTGAAACCATTGCTGCTGAGCGGTCTGACCTTAAGTGGGAAAGACTGTGCAACTCATCAGACAGATTGCAACAATGTGTCTGAGAGGTGAAAGATAAAAGCCCAAGTACAGTTGGCTTGGCAAAAAGTGTTCCCACAGGAATATATTGCTCCATCAACACTGCCATTCTTAGAAGTATACCAGCTTTAGTCATGTTTTCTAAAATTCAGGAAAGTCTGGGGACCAGACAAAAATCCCTTCTTGGAAATGAGAATTTAACTTATTTCGTGGCTGGACTTATCAACCCAGGTCAGAAGAGTGTAACCCCCCAAGAAAAATGCCATGCACACAGCTGGGCTGTATGAGGAGAAGGGGAGCTTGAATTCCTGGATTCTGCATGACAACAAACTCTTCTAAGTAATCAGCTCAAGACCATTAGTTTCCTACTTGGTTAGCTAATTCCTTCCTTCTTATATCTGCAAATGAGAGGGTAAATTTTCCTGTAATAGGAAACTCAGCTCCAATATTACATCCTAAGGAGAGTAGTTTCAAAGTGTTTGTTTTTCTCTTGAGACCTGATGAGACAGAATCTATTTGCTTTAATCTTTTTGAGTTCAGGAACTCAATGACCTTTTTTTATAGATGTATATGAAATTAGGACCATTCACCAGGCAGGTGGTCTCACCCTCCTGCAGCTCTAATCTATAACTTTTCATTGGAACTACATTTGACTACTCTAGTTCCAGCACCTCTAGGTGAGCCACACGCCTCAGACTTCAGTCAAGGTAAATTCCAGCTAGTGATAATTTTTATAGCAATGCTTTTACACGGATTTATAGAAACCACAATGAAGGATTTGGGCAGAGGGGAGGGGGGAGATCTGCTAGCATTAAATAGTTTATGCTTTTAATAGCAAGCTAGTTACATTAAGTAAGAAAAGACACTAAACTTCCACGGGCATCAAGGAGCAAGCTGTATTATATTTGCTTATTTAAAAAAAAATCAGCTGTAGTGAATTTATGTTTCCTTAAATTTGGCATATGTGCAAATATTCTTTATGTTCAGTGAGCAGGCAGTTCAGTAAACCTACAGTATCCTATAAAACCTCAGCAGCATCTGAATGGGAATATCACAGAAAAAAGAGTTACAGACACAGAATAATATGCTTGGACTGAAATCACCATTTTCCTGTACAATTACATAGTATATTACATGTGATTTTTCAGGCAATTTGTAAATTAGATCAGGATGTTCTGAGTTTCTTTCTCAGCAATCTTCAAAATATTAAAAACAATTAAGCAATAAATCCAGGCATTTATACTGAAGTGCCTATGGGGAAAGTCGCCACATTTCAGACTTACTTAAGGACTTTATAGCCAAATCCCAAAGTATGGGAGTCTGACATAAAATGAATCCTTTTAGTGAAGCTGTGTTTATTTTTATACAGAGTATGCCTACATTTGTGCTTTAGTTCAGATCATGAGCATGCTTTTGAAGGCAATTGTTGCCAATTAGCATGGTTTGATTCATATAATGTAAAGACCTCTGAGGATTCTTTTACAATTAACCAGATTCTTTTCAAAAGAAATCAAAATGGAAGATGGGATTGAGGAACACATTTACTGCCCTCCACCTGCTATGACCACTTTGTCCTTTGGACCGGAATAGCGCTGCTTTAAAGTAAAACTCACCTGAAACAGGAAAAAATTGCCCTCACTGAGTCCTCAGCACCAGCTGATTCTCTTCCTACAGCACTGATCTACAGTAAGCACCAAAAATTCTTTTCCACTCTTCACAAGGAAACAAAATTACAGCCACAGTGAACTGTGTTTTCCAGGCACGTGCTTTTGAGCCTCTGATGTATGTGTGAGATCATAAATTATCTAACTACTAAACCACAAACAGAGAGGTTTAACCTGATCTTTCCCAAACAGCAATTAACCTAAAATTCTCCTACAAAAATACCAATGACATTGCAAATCAGGCTGGGGTATGTCATTAGAATAACATTGCTTATGTCACTTCATAGTTACTGACTTACATGAAAACCCTCAGAAATAAATATCTCCCTTTTGTATTTATCTTAGACTCTAAGGTCACTGTTTAAGGGACCACAACATTGTGATATGAGGAGAATGGAAATCCCCATCCTGTTTATGACTTGTATTTTCTGCTTATGAATTCAGCAACATCACCTTCCTGTGTATTTATTTCATGAAAGTTAAATATGCTGGTCCACACATTTGCAATTAGTGATTTCCATCTCTAGTTAAGTTATGCACTGTTACTGAAGTGTCTCACAAGGACAGTCAACCTTAGTAACACAAAACCTTCTACAATAGGTAATGGCATTACTTCAGTGTCAAGTATATAGAGTAGTTACAATACTTTAAATTTAAATTTTAAATCAAACCATGAAAGTTCAACAGCGTATTTTAAGTCAAGTATAAGCTCTGCTTCTGTGACCTTAGACTTATCTATATCATTGTGTGATTTTACTTATTTTGTTTTAGGATGATAAATAACAGGAGTTACAGCTAATTTTCACGCAGCCAGATAATGATTAGTGCTCCCAAGGACAGAGTTCAAGTGAATGTCGTCCCTGAACCCCATATCCCCTCGAGGAAGTTTAGTTGCTAATGCAGTCTCAAACAAGTGCAAGTAGGATATAGCATATACAAATTGCACAGTTATATAATTATGCAAATGACGCTTGCATGAAATATGTCATCCATATGAGGAAAAATATTGCTAAACTTTGTGGGAAAGGGTTTTCTGCCTTTATAGGAACTAAATCTGAATGCCTAAACAAACACCAAAGCAGACATTAGCTGAATCTGTTTATAATCTAACCAGGGAATAATTGCACCTCTCTCTGCCAAGGAACAACATAATTTTCAAAGTGGTAGGTGGAAGCCAATAGCGTGGTGGGAGGGACTAGGAAATCCATGAGCTGGATGGGAAAGTCTTGGATTCTGAGTGGAAACAGAATGAGACCCTGGCACATCAGGGTCAGCAGTCTTCTACAATCCAGGACTCTGAGAACATGTTGCATAGGCCATATTGGAGTCCTTGGCCGTGCACAGTAGATTCAGTTTTATACCTTGCCAACAGAAGGAGTTTCACAGGGTCTCCTGGATTTGATACAAGGGTAAAACCAGTTTTGAGCTTACTGTGATCCCGTTGCCCACATTTTTATAAGGCTTTGTGACTGTGTTACTCAATTTTGACATTGCAAATATACAGTTCACTTTACTTTTATTGTGTCAGGCCATTCCTACTGGCACAGAAACTTTCAGTGGAGTGCTCTAGCAAAGCAAACAACAGCAATACAATCCTCCAGGGTAAAACAATAGGGTGGACTCCATTTTAATGCAAGGGCCAGCCTGGGAGCTGGTAATGCACGAACCTGTGTGTGAAGAGGACCATTTCACTGGCCAGCAGCACAGGACTAACCCTGGGAAGCTGTCAGAAAGTGAGATGCAAATGGTAAAATGGTATGCCAGAACACTGAAGGTCCTCCAGGAGTTCTTAAGACCGGCAAAGCTGAGGAAGGACTCCTGCCTGCCTGTCATTTTGCTTGAATCATAACTGTTCCCTGACAACACATGACCAATTTGCAATGCCTTGGAGATTCAGTGTGTATTTGCTTTGTTTGCCTTCTCTTTATTAGGAGAATACAAATGAGAGTAGAAAAAAGACAAAATTTTCAGAGGAAATCTTGTTCCCAAGGCAGAGAGCAAGCAACTAGAATAGAAAAGTTTTCTGGATAAAGGACAGGGTGATATTACAGAGCCATGAACAAAGCAGCACTATGAAAACAAAACTAAACAGAGCCTGATGGGCCAGTAGGTGTGTAAACATGTAGACATCAGAAACCTGCTTACACAGAAGCAGTGATGGCACTGAAAAACTTTTCAGAGAATGCATTATTGCTGAATGGCAAGTATGGAGTTCAGTCCAGACTGGCACAACTCCATTTCTGGTTTACCAAGGAAAGAACCTGCTGCTGCTAAAGCAGGAGTTATTTCAAGCCTAGAAATGCAGATGCAGGAAGCAGAAACTGTTGGTTATGAGAGAAAGGTGGAATTGTCAAGGACCATTAGGACTGGTTTGGAGTTAAGGCTGAAATAAGTTGCTGTGGGGCAGCTGAATGACCACTACCATGAGGACAATTGGTCATGCTCATCTTACAGAGAAGACTCATATAGAGGAATGACTTACTTTTTCTTGAAAGAGTACAAAATGTTCAGACAGTAACAGAAGATCCCCAGATGTACATCATCTACAGCTCTGTAAAGCTCTGACCATGTTAGCACTATACTACAAGAGAATATGATATATTCTGTATAAAGAAACTTTATGATGAACACTTGACATCTTTTGAAAGATGCAGTGACAAAACCACTAGAACTTCTAGAAAAAAAAATGAGATGTTCATGGAAATATGTGTTAAACTTGCTAATTCTGCTCAGTGGATAAAGTGTAAGGAGAGCCTTATCTACACAGAGAAACCATAAGAAGTGCAAAGCCAACTTTCACTAGTAGGGAGAAAAATAGACATCTCAATGGGGGTCAAGAAAAAAGGAAAGAGAAAACATGCCTGTTGAGGTCAGGATTAAGGACTCACCCACAGATGACAAGAAGAAACTATACTGTGAAGTCCTGTGCAGCTAAACTCCAAAACTCAACACTTTTTGCTATTCTGAAGCTGAAACTTTCACAACAGATACTGCAAATCCTGCCAGTTTTTGTGGTGGTTTTGTGAGGTGGGCAGATGTGCCCATTATAAAATCATCAGCTTGCACACAGCATTTCAGTACAGCCTAGTTATGACCAGTACAGCTACTCTCATGTTTCAATTCCCACTTATTTCCTTCCTTTTAGTGGATGGAGCACAAACACAGAGACACAGCAATTAAATTGTCATTCACAAAGGCTGGAATCGAAGCATATCTATGAAGCACCTATACCTGCATTCACATTATAGATAGATCCTTCACTGTTTCTTTTTCAGTGGTTTTACAGTTGCCTCAGGGCTTATTTCATGGACAAGATGCTCTTTAGATACCCTTGAGTAACCTCTTCTGCATAGAAATTTCCTCTGTCCTACAGTAAAATAAATCTCCACGGGACAGTTGTATTTAGCACTCTTGCATGGTAAGCTCAAAGTGACAGGGTTGGAGGGGGCTTTGACAACTCTGGTATAGTGGAAGTCAAACCTGCCTACAGCAGGGGGATTGGAATTAAATGATCTTTAAGGTCTCTTCCAAGCCAAACTATTCTATGATTCTGTGAAGTGATACATGTCTTTAAACATGTACATCTGTTCGGGAATTACGGGAAGACTGCATCTGCACGAGTAATACCTGCCCATGGCACCAGACATGTCTGTCATACAGCAGCAGCAACAGCGAGGTGAGGGCAGGGAGCATTGGGCCACTGGGGCAGGATGGGACAGAGACCTCCCCCCACAGCCCCATTCCACCACAGATGGGAGGTGGCAAGGAGAACTGGGCCAGGAAGGGCAACCAGGTCCTCCTGCAGCCCTGGGACAGTCAGGCGTGGCAATGGGGATGGGATGTCTGCAGAGGCAAGGTGGGGAGGCAAGAGGGGGCTCAGCTAGGGTGATGGGCAGGCGTGGGCATGGCTACAGTGACCATGCAGGGACAGAGCTCCTGAATTAAGGACTGGTTTCTAGAGGAGGCTTCTCACAGCTCTTTCTTATAACTGGGCAGTTTCCCCAGCCATGGCTGACCCTTGAATGCACAGCAGCGCCACCTCAGAGCTTAATGGCCTTGAGCACAGGCAGCCAAAGACCAGGGGAGAGAGGATGAGGCTCCAACAACACCCAGTGGACTCAGGGTCCCAAAACACACACATCGTTTTCCAGACCCCTGGGCAAGGACTCCATTGACTATGTAGCATTACATAAAACTGAATGCAGCGGGACCCAGCTGGTCATGGCTTTTAGCCATTGTGACAGAATAAATAGTAAGAAACAACCATGATACAGGTTTAAACTGCATGAGCATATTCAGCAACTGAAAGAGAACAGGTGACTCCAAGGCACACAAAGTTTCCTACAGTATTCCCACAGTCAGATGTTAAGTGCACTATTCTAGCACAACTTCTAAGGAACAACAATGCTCAGAGAACTGTGTATCCTTTGAAGCTCTCTCCTTGCTTAGTAGATCTGTTGTCCATGTCCTTAATCCCACAGGTCCCATCTTAAGCAATTTCAAAAAGGGCAGGAATGGCACTTTTGAGACATCACCAATCCATCTTGAAGCAAAAGGCAGTGTTTTAAAAACCTGCATGCATTTTTTCAGTGTAATCAAACAGAGAATAATTAGACATTCAGTTAAGTGCTGAAGAAATTCCAGAAACATGGCACACACACAAAAAAAAAGGAAAAATAAGTGAGAAAGTACTACATCTGCCTGAGCAAACACAGTGAAAGCCAAACTCCAACTGTCTGCGTTCAGCTGCCTGAATATCCAATACAGATTGTCTAAGAGCCACACATTTGCACAGCAGGTAGCTCTGCGCCTCAGTTTGAACACTGGAGCCGAGCACACTGGTTTGCCACCAAGAAAATATGGTTATCCAGCCTCCAGGCCAGCCCTGCCTCATGTCCTGTCAGCCCTGGCCACACCTGAGGAGACTTGCCTAGTCTTGTGTTGCCAGATGAAATTTATCCCTGTGTAGGAAATCACCACAAATCATTATATTGGTTTCTCAAGCTATAATTAGATATTTCATTCCCCTCACACTGACCTTCTGCTTTTGAATGAATTTTGCCTTTGTTGTTAGATAGGAATAGTCTTTTCCATATGTAACAGGTTTTCATTAATCCTTTTTACCATGGTGTCCTTTCAAAATCACAGGCCCCAGCATAACTCCAGTTAACACCTGGCGACAATTATTTTAAAATTTGCTTCTACCATGCAAGAGTTGAGTGGTCAAAGAGGACAAAGATACTGGCATTACAGCACAAATAAAGGTGCTTGTTATAGTTTTAGAATTTGTCAGAATTTTTCTTTGCCTACAAGAGGAGTTCAGGAGCCAACACCTTCCCCGCCGCAGCTATCTGAGAAAAGACTCAGCTAACCACCCAAATTCCAACCTGATGGCTGGGGCGGGGAGGGGGATGGGGAGGGAGAGGAGCGTTGCTTTTTCTTTCAGTTTGGGGAGTTGGTTTTTTTTTTCTTTCCGTGGCGGTTTGGGGAAGGAAGAACCTCGGAGGGACTCCTGCGGTTTTGGCTTCTTCCCTGTCTCCCGCTCCTAGCCCTGTTTGCCCTGTGCTGCAGAGGGACAGATAGTCGCCATTGCTTTGGAGTTACTACAGTTTTCCTGAGGCACTGACGGCACCAACGTAGGAGACCCTGGCNAAAGAGGTGTGGTCAATTTGAGAAAGGAATTCTAAATTGTTTAATTTACTCTAAACTAAGACAGTGGTAGGTCAGGTCCAACGTGAATGAGGACAGCATCCCTCAGGCTAGGGAGGAAAGGACAGGACGGGACTGGAGCAGGACTTTATAGACATATATATGGCTTTAATATAGTACAGTATACTATACACTACTAGTAGTTTCTTTTACATTGTGTAGCATATAACTCTGATTAAGATCATTTGATCATTTGCCATAATAAATAATTCATTTTATATAGGGACATCTAGTACGCCATCTATAATTTTGCAGGACAAAGTTGTACTCAAAATTGTTGACATAGTCTGGGACTATGATTGGACCCAGCTGTACCTAGACTCCTCTCTGAGAAGGAGTTTAGAAAGCAAGGGGGTCCTTTCTGCACCTTGTGACTCAACGGGAGGGCTTCTCCAATAAACTGTGTCTAAAGCCCCACTCACGCCCATGAAAAGGATCCACGGGCACAGGGAAATTGAGGAGTAAGGGTAGGAAGACTTGGAGAAAAGACGGGTGATACTGAAGTTCATAAAACCTTACATGTTCTTGAGGTTTAGAAGCATTCAGCCAGAAGCAAGAGCTCATTTTATTTAAAAAGGCGCTATCCTGGCATTACAGAAATAGACTGGTCTCTGACTGGCATTATATTAATCAGCCTCACTATCACTATTATAAGAAAACTCAGCTCTCTAGCTCTGTAGGGTATGGCTATAGATATGTACAACATGGGTCCAGAAGAGCGTGATCAGGGACTACTGAAACAGCTAATTTTCTGATAGCCTTTGCCACATCCCAACACGACAGATCTATCGCAAGATCTGCTCGTTGGTGACACAGCATTGCATATAACACCCGGTGCAGAGCAAGAGATGATATCAAGCAGTTGCTTAGTTATCTTTGCTTTCTCAAAGTCAGTAAAGTAATAGTGATGAAACTTATTAATTGGAGGCAATTAGTGCGCGTATCTGAACAAATTAAAAATTGCACAAAACGAAACAGAATGACTGGATGCGACCATATGTATTTTTCTACCTTGTCTTGATAATTCATACTGAGTTACACATTTGACATCATGGGAGGAATTCAGTTTGGTGTGAAGACAATTAGGCATTCACATGCAAATGCCTAAACTCTATTTTTAGTTAGTGAATGCTGAGGGGCTCCTTAGGAAGAGCTCATTTGGATGCGTTCCTGGGATTCAGATGCCTAGACACAGACACCTCATGTTGTTTGGGTGCTGTGGAGCTCCCAGCCCCTAGGTCATGCTCCAGAGAATGGTCCTGGACCCCTCTGACACTGGCCAGTCTTGGGCAGGCATCTGGGTGCCCTACAGGCACCTCACAGGGCCCTCAGAGCTACTGTAGGCAACTGATAACTGTCCTTAATGGCCTTGCTGAAATTATTTTGATTATCTTGTGCTATCAAAATGACTGCATGTGGCACTTAATGCCATGGTCTGGTTGACAAGATGGTGTTCTTTCAAGGGTTGGACTCCATGATCACAGAGGTATTTTACAACCTAATTGATTCTGTGATTCTCAGGATCTAAAATAATTTCCTGTATCTGTTCCCATGAATACACGGCATAATATTGTGCCAAAAACCAAATAAATCTGTCTTTGCACACAATTTTTTTGTATTTCTGGGTACATATCTATTATAAATGAGCTCTCCACATGTGTCTCCAGTAAGGTTTTAGTTCAGACGAGGAATACATTTCCAAAGCCAAATCTCCCAGTTTTTCCCAATTACCATGCCTTACTTTTGCTCTTGATCTACACTCTCATTGTATGTTTCAGAATCAGTAGACTGAGATTGTAGACATGATGGGGGATTAAAAAAATCATCATTTGGAGAAACATTTAATTGTTGTTTTTCCAAAGCTGTGGTGAAAGAAGGAACTAAGGAAACAGTAAGCAGGGAGACCTTCCAAAGTAACAAGAAGCCTTCAAACAAAATACAGGTTTATCTAAGTGTTACTGTACTGGGAATCAGCAGCATGCACAGTAGAGAATCAAGCAAACAACAATCCAGATAAAGATATTGTAGGACTCATGAAATATTAATAAATAAATAATGCATAACATCTTGATAGCTTTTTTGGCAGAACTCTGAACTACATGGTTGATGGAATAGGATATAAACACAAGACTCTGATTTTAATAAGGCATTGGAAACACTTTGAAATGTTCTTACATTCATTGGTTTGGACATTCTCAGGGTAGCCTGCGTTATCTACCTGTAATAGCACACTGAGACTGCTGACACGGTATTTCCACTACCCTGTCCTTTGGCACTGTCTTTACAGTTGGGAAAATGAGTGGAGCATGTGTTAGTTTTACAAAGAATAACAATATTTTTCCTTGGGGATGGAACAGCAATCTTATTTTAAAAACTGACCAAAGAGATCTCAGTTATTTACATTCTTGCTTTCAAGGCTGCAGAACCCACTGTTCAAGCATCACCAAATGTCAACAAGTGCTGGAAAGAATTATTAATTGATTTCAGTTCTAAATGAGGAGCATAGCAGGGAAACATTTTGAGAAACCACATAGCCTGTCTTCTTGACTAAGGCTCTGGAGAGAGACTTGGGAAATTGAAAAAAAACAACAAACTGAGCCAAAATCTACTGCTTGTAATGTGGGGATGGGTATGTGACTTGACCTCATAAAATCTACACAATAATCAATTTCTTAGTTCATGGGAGGAGCCCACAGAGGAGAAACCCAAATACCTAAGGCAGTGCACTAAGAAGCCTCATGATATTGCCTAGAAACATTGAAGGAGATGCATTTTGGAAAAATGCAGAAGAGCGTATCTGATGAATCATACACTGCAGCACAGACATTCTGCGGGAGAAAGGAAAGGCAGCAATGCTGAAAAGGATCTAAGGAGTATACACAGGAAGAAGGATCAGAACTGGGATTGTCGTACTCAGTAACAACAAAAAATAAACCCAAACTAACAGCCAGTGCAATCTGCAGATCTTTCTTAAGGTGCTCCACAGTGTACAGCCTGTGATACAGAGTTTAGGAGCAGAGAGGCACCAGGGCCCCACTTAAGTGATCCCGTGGGTTTACCAAGTTGACCTGGGAGATGGCAAGGGTTGGACGGCCCTTCCTGATAGTATATGCTTGAAAGCACACCCCAAACACCCCCATCTAGCTACCTTCATGCCAGGATGAATTGGAAGCAGTTCAGAGAAAAGACAAATGACAAAGGGCTGGAGGGAATGATTTCAAAGGAAAGATTAAATGAGCTAAAATATGCATAGCGTGGCTAAGGAACCTCTGTAGGTAACTGCTAGCCATTCTTAGGTAGAGGTGTCAACAAAGAGGTCTATCACTGACAGTAAACAGGGAGGAGGAAGAATATGACATCTTATTAATAGTCTTCCCCTTTGATTTCTGCTTGGCACATGGTAGCTTTACCGTATCATCATGGACTGCCACAAGCACTGAAAAAAATCCCTCTCTCTTACTAGTGCATTTTGAATTCTGTTTTGTAATTCATTTGATTGCCTCCTCTCTTTTCTTACTGTTCTAGGCCAGGCTCATCATTACACAGCGCTAAGGAACCAGTTCTCTCTGAAACCAAGAACATTTCAGCAAGGCATGCACAAAATAATTTATGAACATTTCCAGTACTGCTACCAGGTTTCTCCTTTTTCTATGCCTTGTTATTGCAGGACCAAACAGCCCTGAAATTCCTTGGACTCATATAATTTAAATTAAATAATAAGTAATATCACAATTTTTGAGTATGAAAATTCTTCTTCCCATCTGTTTGTTTTGTTGTTGTTGTTGTTGTTGTTGCTGTTGTTGTTGTTGTTGTTGTCTGGTTTTGTTTGTTTGGGGTTCTTGTCTGTTCTGTCTTCAGGGCACATGCAGAGACATCTGAAAACAGACACATCCAAGTCTAATCTCTCAGAAGGTTTATGTAGATTGTCGCTAATCAGGGAGGGCAAAGATTCCAACTGTGCTTCTGAGCAGCATAGAATTTTTGCCTAGGACAGTTCTTACCATATTATTCTCCTGTATGTTCAAATGCTAATTTTTCAACAGTCACCTTTGTACTGTTTTCCTTCTATTAGAGTCTTCACTGATTACTAATGATGGTAAGCTTTTCCCAGTAAGCATTTTTTTCTAGTAAACCTTTTGAGGGCATCGCTCCCACTACACCTTTTCTTCCTTCTCACCTTTTACTCAACAGTGTAATTTACACAGCTCCTTTTGTGTTACCTTTAACACCAAAAGGTCAGTACCTAGACCGCCTATAATCATACAAGTGAATGTTTAGCACTAAGGAAGCTTTTCTTGGATCATGGAAGCTTCATATTCTTTCAGTCAGTAACATAAACCCCCACTGATACGAAAGAGAAAGAGTAATTTTGCCAAAAAGTATGAATTAAGAGCACCTCATCCTTTATGTTCAGCAGCCATTCCACCAAGTACTGGAAGAAATGAAAGAAATACCACCGAATTACAGAAGTTACAGCTATAGAAAGCTTGCATACTGGGATTTACTTTGTCTGCTCTATACTCTACTCTTTACATCATGGAAGAACTCCCTACACTACCATTTGCTTTCTTTTTCAGGTCATAAACTGATTTCCATTCATAATGCAAAAAAGGAGTAACACAAACCAGGATGTGAAAAATTACATTTTAAACCAAAAGAAGCTTGTGGAACTTATGACAGGTTGAAAATGTTTAAACGGAACAGCTTTCACTGGAGTCAGCAGCTTGAGTCGTATGAGAAAATTCATGGGAATCTATGGATTTTCATGAATTTCCCCATATAAAATTGGTTTTGAGTAAGTGTGATGAGAATGGAATGTTGCAGTTTGCATTTCGGCAGAGTAAAGAACCTCCGTGTGATATGTATCTATACTTCTGTGCAATATCATGTATATATTATAACCAAAATCATAATTCACATTGTGATATTTTATATTGTCAAAAATGGGAATTTCTGGAGCTTTTAATATATTTAGACGTGAAAATAAATAGAATTCTGTTTCTTTACAGGATCTGGTAAAGTTGTGGGGTTTTTCCTTCTAGTTGCTTTCCTGGTGAGCAAGCAATCAAGTTTTAAAAGGATAATCTTTACCCAACATTTGGCTATAGTTAACAATACTACTTACAGACAGCAGTTTGAAAAGTTACAGTGTAATTGCTGCAGCATGAAGTGAATCAAGAGGGCAAGGTTGATTTGCAGATATTAACATAATCCGCTCCTCACATTCCAGAGAAGTTCCTATTCTTTCTCAGCATGTAATCTTCTTATAGAAAAATACTTCTACCTTCATAGCACAGCCCTTTCTTGGATGCACAAATGACAGCCTTTATATTCTGAAAGACATTCTGTAGTCTTTCCTGTTGTCATAGCCTGGACATTTGGAGGAGAAAAAACCAAATGCCTAAGGTTTTGTTTTGGTTTGGTTTTTTTTTGGTTTTTTTTTGTTTTGCACAGAAAGCAGTCAGCCTACAGCAGCCTCCTCATGCAGCTGTTTCTACATACATACAGAGCCAAAGGCATGAATAAACCTTTTAGCTTCCTAATAACATGTAAACATGCGCAAATCAGTTCTGCATTAGATTACTGATTCTCGTTTATTTAACTGCCTGAAAACATTAAAGAGTGGCTCAGAGCAGATTTTTTTTCAAATTTATTTAATTGTTTGAATAGGCAGACATAAAAAGAAAAGGGCAAATGAGTTTATTCTCTGAAGGGATAAATGCACTACAAGCTTTCCAGTGGAGCACTTTGCTTTCTCTCTGCAGCACACACACTTGTGCAATTACAAAATTGCAGAATAACGTCAAAGGTTTAGAAACCACCTTATTTGGGCTCACAATTAAGCTTTCAGGTGCCCTTTGTCAAATCTGACCATGCATTTGTGAGATGAACCAGTTTTGAAATGCCTCATTTGCCTGCACACCACCCAGAAATAAGCAGTCACACCTGTGATATCTCACTCTCAAAACCAACATTGCAAGAGTTTCTTCTTCTAGTTCAAATAATGTCTGCATTCAACATGGGAACCAGTGTGTGAAGAGGAAGGGACAGAGGGATATGAAAAAGAAATAAAGAAGTCAAAGCAGAAAAGTACTTAATTAAGTGTGGTGGGGTTCCTCCCTCAGCATCGCTGCCAGATTCCTACCTGAAGATTACACAGCCAGTCACAAAGCTCGGCCCCACCCCCTGGTATCTCCAGCTGTACTCCCATGGCACGTAGGTACTGCACTCCTATTTGGCTACTTGCCAGCTAAACACATCAGAGGAGGTCCTGTTGGATCTCCTTCCTGACTGCTGTTTTTCAGAAACAGAGCCACTGTTAATAACAGAAACAGGCAGTTGCAGCAGTTGCTCAGCATGTTGGAAATGAGGCCACTCGCATTTAAGAGCTTATAAATGGATTTAGTTTTCTAATTTCAGAACCTATGTTTGGGGGGAAAAAAAAAGCCTAATTCATCATATGGTTTTCATTTTTAACCTCTCCTCTCTCTAGATATGTATATCTTTAATTTTCAGTTGTGTATATGCTCTGCAATCTCTCTCTATAGAAATCAGTCAAATGGTCTTCTTGTATATAAATTTAGTATTCCTTGATCAACGTATGTGCATAGATATGCATGAAAGAACTACCCCACATGCCGGTGCAGCCTCCTACATTTCCCTGTTCTTTTATTCAGCAGTGTTGGGTTTCCATTTTTTTATGCAGTCATACTCCTTTGACAGTACATAGCTGTCATGGTTCTGTCTCACAGGTTTTGATACATCAGAGACCAGCTTCAAAACTGTTTTGACAGGTTAAAACCTGGGATTTTTCCAGGGACAGGATGGAGAGAAGCAGGAATGTGAGAAGTGAAAAAGAATATTCCCTGACACCCCCTAATCTCCTCAGCGCAGATGGTACTGTCATTTTCAAGTAGCTTCTGTGCACAACAGCCATTGCAACAGAGTGAAAGTTGGAATGCTGAAAATAGTCTTCTTGGGAGATAAATACGTATCTGCCTGTGCATCTATCCAATATGTACAACTGTGAACGCACAAGCAGATAAATGAGCAAAGCTTACTTTCCCTCTTCTTCCTCCTCCTGTCCATTCACTAAAATTAATTGTTCCCCAAGATGCTTTAGGCCACATTGTTAATTATTGTCTCTCTCTTTTGCACCTGAGGCATCACACTGGTTTAAAAAGCAGCCTGCAAACAGATGGAGAGCTGCTGGAGATGAATCCGCAGGTATGTGAAAAAAACGGATACAGATTTTACGATACTTCAGGCTCAGATGGTCTATTAATTTTCAATAATATTCTGTAAAGGAAGGAGATCTCTACATGTTTTTAGGCTTAATTTGTTTTCAAAAAAGGAGTTACAAGAGCCAATTACTTTTATGATTTCATCACAATCATTTATGCTTAAAGAATATTTATGGGAATATATTCCAGCCATCCCTGCACCAGCCTTGTTGTTTCTTAGATAACACTTCCCCTTGGCAGCCAGCTGTACGCGCACTATGTCTGACGGTACTAAGGCTGGGAGCCTCGCAGACAGACAGAAATGCCAGCTTGAACTGCATGCTGCATGCAGCCTCATGCCTGCTGCCTTCATGCCGCTGGCTCATCCCCTGCATTTACCCTAACAATCTGCTTCTGCCATCGTGTTGTCACAGAAAGCCACAGCAGTCTGGGGCAAAGCCGTCCCTTACATGCCCAGCCTGCCCCCATCCCACTCTCAAAAGCCAATCTCCTGATGCCATCCCAACAAAAATGTTCCGCTCCTTGATACAGCCTGGCAACTAACAAAAAGTCACTGCAGATTTTGACACCAACTAGTTTTTAATCTTCAGAGGCTGAGGATCAAAGCTAGCACAGCCATAACAAGAAGGCAGTTGTGTCTCTAATGGTGCTCAAAGCTGTCCTGTCCTACAGAGGAGGGCCCTGCAGAAACAAAGCACAGGCACCCAGACCTAACTAGTATGCACCATGCCAGCTTCAAAACATATAAAAGTGTTTGCCTTTCATAAGCACTTCAATGTGATAATTTTTTGTGTAAATGTACCCAAGAGACATATCTGGAAACCATAAGCTCCTCTGATAGAGCCATCTTACCCTCTTCTAAGGGTAAACTATTGCTGCACATAAGGAACAGTTGCAATTTCTAAATGGGGAAAAAAAGCCTTGCAGACTTGGCTGGAAGTTCAGCTCTGCACATTAGCCAAATTACTTTAGAAAGGGAATGGAAAAGTTATTAATAGATTTATCAGATGACTATCCAAAGGAATCCAGATATTGTAGCCAAGAAGCAAGAAAAAGTGAGTTAGTTATACCATGACCAGGCTCCTGACCCCTATAGGAATGAGGAACAGAAGAGAATACAGTACAACGGGCACCTTTTCTTTTCCAGTTTGGATATCGTGCATATTTTGTGGAGCAGAGTCTACTTGGAAGAGGTTGGTACACGATTTGTCATGTGTTACACACAATTTGTCATGCTGTTACATGAGCGTGTAAAAGAACTCTAGAACATAAGCATGGTGTGATTTCCTCCAGTATCCCAATTCTGCATTTTGAATCCAGCAGAGATTTTCATACTGCCATCACTTTATGAAATGCTCAATACAGAAACAACTACATAATGCATTATATATGCTATCATACATCTAGTTTAGATTATTGAATCTACTGTCTCTCACTCTTTTGAAAAAGTCATCAAATAAAATAATTATGACATGAGAGTTAGTCTGTATCATTATCACCTGCACAGGTTAATAAACAGTATGTTGTTGCATCACCTTGGGATTGCTAGTCAAGGACTGGAAGTGAAGGATTCTTAATTTACCTTTTCTCCTGTTCTGCAGATAGTACAAATCGTGAAAATTTAAAGGCAGTAGGGTTGGATACTTCTCCAGCTCTCCCTCTCACTGAAACTGACTCTGCAGAAGCAGTATCAAGGCCTCAGGCACTCTATCTGGCCCATGGGTAAGAGGTGCAGATAAAGGTGGTTCTTGGTGAACTGACTTTCTCCTCAGTGCTGCAGAGGAGGAGACGGGTAACTGGCCAGCAGCACTGCAGGGCAACAAATAAAATTAGCATTTGATCTGAAAAGGAAAATCTATTCCAACAGTATTTTAGATTCTTTTCTTTTTGCACTGAATCTTTTATTTTTGACAACAGTTCTTTGGTAAAATGCAACGGTCTTTAATGAATTGTTTTTTCCCAGCTGTCACTGCCATTTTACCCAAAATTCAGTGTGATTTATTTGACCCGGAGCAGAGGTGTAAAACTAAGACTTTAACTCTTATCCATTCCAACAGAAGTGTTTCCTTTGGTAGGAGCAGTTCATTGATGGGGGCTATTGACAATGGATAAGCACAAACGGAAGATGTTGGTATTTGAATACCTATCAGATACTTTAAGGTTCATAGGCTGGGCTCAGAGCAAACTTGTCCAATGGTGATGATATATCACAGACTGCTCCCTACCTGTCATAGGCCCTAAGATGCTTTTTCGATTTCTGCCTTTGAGAAGGGAAAATGAGAGAAGCTCTATGAAATCCATTCACACTCTCAAAATGGTACTTTGGTCATGGGTCACACAATTAGCCGCATCTGCAAAGCAGTCCATTTGTTGATTACCAAATTCTCACCTTAAAGGACCTAGCCTGAATTTTAGTTTAAACACTTTGGTACATAGAAAAGCTATTGCCATTGCACACTTAAGGAAGAGGGGTTTTTCTCTGAAGAAAAAAGGTTGCAGATAAAAGTTTTGGCCTGTTCTGTACTTCCTGTCTCATTCATATCCCCCCATTGCAGTTCCAAGATCTTTCTATCCTTCAGAGCCATATGATATTTCTGGTAAGAAGTGTATCTCAGTCAGACTTTAATTTGTAAACTTTTAACTGACACTCGGTAGAAAAACCTTCTAGATCCCCCCAAAATATAAATTTGCCTCCAGCATCAATTATCATTCATTTGGCTGTTAAAGAAGCTAACAGACCTGTATTCTCCTTGCTCTTCTTTTTTATGCATCTTGAAAGATATCTGCCTTTCTTTCACCTGGTGGCACCTCAACAATCTCTTCACTTCTCAAATATATTTGCTAGAAAAGTTTCAGATATCATCACCTCACTGTTAAAAATCCAGCAGTGGCATCCCTACAGGTGACCTGATTTAAAATTGTCTTTCTTAGCCAGGTGACCTCCCATAAGCTCCTTTTCAAATCTGACCCTTTAGTCTTATGTTGCAAAGTAAGGCTACAATCTACCCAGGGACTACCTCTGTGTGCATGTAAGCCCTGGTACAGTTACAAAGGTAAAACACGGTAAGCAATCTTCCAGTTCTGACAATTAATAACAGCAAGGCTTCAGCTAAAGTGCTGGTAGTTACAAAATATTGGGAGTTGTTAATAGACATCACAAAATTTGTTGGGTGCCTCATATGGATCATATAGGACAAACTCTTATAAAAGCCTGCCAGTGACTCCAGTGACCTTGCTGAGCTCACCAGAGAACGATCAGCCCAATGCAGAAAGGACAAAACGGAAAGCAAAAGCAAAATTAAAACAAAACAAGTTCTCTGTCATAGGAATTAGCAAAGCAATCTTTGGCGGGATGATGCCTGCAGAGGCTGGCACTGGCTTCTAGGAGGGAGAAAGAACAAAGGGAATGGCAGAGGGCAGTGAAATGTTTCAATAGAAAGGGAAGACTTGCTCTAATCTTCAAACAGGAGACACTGCTAAAAGAAAAGGAGAAAGCAAGAGCATGAGAAAAAGCTATAAGGGATGAAGGAAAGCTAACATGAAGGAAAAGGAAAGCAAGCAGGGAGGATAAAGAGAGTTCCACGAAGAAGCAGTTCTGCTGAGGGACATTGCCAAAAGCCAAAACAGGCACTGCTTTAGCAATGGCACAGAGGAGAGAAATCTGAATCAGTGGTAGCCAGGAGAGGACCCAAAGGTACATAAAGCCTTCACTGAATGGATGCACCATGAGTAGAAATGTAAGGAAAAGAAGAAAATTCGCACTAGTGTCTCATACGTTCTCTCAGAAAAACTGAACTTTTCACAAATCAGCACAACCCACATAGCTACACTACTTACAATACCTGCATGTAGTGCCTGCACCTGTCAATAAGAGTGATTATTAATTTTCTGTGCATAGGTCATGTAAAAAGTCGTGTCGTTTCTCTGTAATTTAGTTTCTCATCTGTAAAGGTGCCACCTCTTCTTCATTAAAGGCAAAGAGGCAATAAATTGACAAGGAAGAACATAAATAAAGAAGGACAAAGCAGATGATTTAATGGCAACATCAGGCTCAGGTCCAGATAAAAGTAAAAAAGCATATGAAGCAGTGAAGCAGTTAACTTATGTATTTTATAAAATAAAAGCCTCATCCAAAACAAATTTGAAATGGGAATGGGAAAATTCAAAATATCAGTATGAAATCAATCTTCTCTCTTTGCTGTAGGCATTCACAGGCTCCACTTCCCTATTGCTTTCCATCTTGTAAGACTTTTCCCCCTTCTTTGCTCTTCCTAATTGTCAAGGTTTAAAGGACACTGAAGAGCACAGGATGAGTTCATTAGAATTGCAAAGTATTACTGCTTACCATTTGCAGCAGGGTACCATTTATCTCTGTTGCCGCACCATACTGTGAGGTGGCACCAAAAACCACATGCTGCAACCCAGCGCTAGGGAATGCTAATCATCCTACATCAGACCCAAACCCATGCAGGATTCAAGGTTAACTGTGGTTGAGAACATCTGTTCATGGCAACAAATGACTCCCAAAGGCAGTCTGGAGTGGGCTTTGTGTTTTTGACAAGGCCAGCATCTTTCTTTTGGCCTAGAAGATCTGGGGCCAATTCTTGGCCATCTGTTTTGACCTCCTGCATCTACATAACCACCCCTTCTGTCCTTTTCCTTCAATGAAGGACACAACCACCTCTCCCCAAACCCTTTGAATGCCACAGGGATGCCAACCAGAGTAAATAATGAGCACAACCACATCTTTCTCTGCGTAGCTGCAGCAAAGTAACAATATAAATTACAGCTCTGGTGGAGACCTCAGCACAGCAGTCTACCCATAAACACCATCACATAGCTCAGCTAAGGAAATCTGCCCGGCCCGTGGCACATGCTTTCCTGAAAGTCATGTTCAGACTGACACTTCAGTTTAATGCACCTCAGAAATTTCTAACTGTCCCTGAAGTTTACTTTAAAAATGTTTCTATTTTACTGTCTTTCATATTAAATACCACACATGTGTCCTGTCCTACAGCAAAAAGTAAACAGAACTGGAAAAGGTACTCAGTCAGCGCTACACTGTGGTGCCAAAGCACAGCTGAAGAAGTAACTATGAGGCTGCCAGATCAGAGACTGAGAATTAAGTTACTTTGCATTTGGTCTAAGTCTGTAGCCCTGCTCATACTGAAGTCAACAGCAAGCCTGCAGTTAATTGCAACAAAAGTAGGATGTATTTTAGGGAGCAGCCATAAAGGGGTAGGCAGGATTATCTAATGACATATACGTATTTTACTAAATGTGATATTTGTCAAGCTAATTAGTTACCCTGTAAATGAAAAGGTCAACCCTGCATAATATTTGCATCTCATCTCTCTGAGTCAAATTTCCTGTGCATGGCAAGTGGAAAGAAATAAATTCTACTGAAGTTGTGAATGGCTGATAGGAACATTTTGGCAGGCAGAGAAAAATTAGAAAAAAAAAGCTGTCCAAGGCTGATCTGAAGCTAAGAACATGGAACACATCCATCAGGAAGACACCGATCTCATGGCCCCCAGCTCCACATGGTACAATTTGTTTCGAATAGCTCTGCAGCCAAGCAATACATTGAAACTGTCAGTCACACTTCTTTCACTGCTTCTTCACTAATCCACACGTGCAAGTCCAGGAGAGACAAGGCCCATGAAATCACTGCACTGCACCAGCACGGCACTTTTGATCCCAAACTGTCATTCTCTAGATATTTACCTGACATCCCACACTATTGTGTGCACACTTCAGCTGTATGAACATTTCCCCCTATTTCCACAGCTGGAGGTGAAATCTATTGCAGTACAACTATTGTACACCTGCAGTTCACTAATTTTAGAGCTCTCAGAGCCTTGCACATTCAAGAGCAGCCCCTTTCTTTTCCAACACCCTTATCATGTACGTATATCTGATGCATGCAAACTTGACATGAAAACAAATGCTTGAAAGGTATTGGCAAAGCTATTAGAAAGAGGTTAAAGAAGAAGCAGCAGCAACTTTCTGGGGAAATATCAAACAGAAACAAATAGAACATTTCAGGGCAATCAGCAGATTAACCAGGAACTCTGGAAATTTTTTTTCTTTTTCAATGAAACAGTTGTCTTTGTGTTTCAGTCTGTAAACATTCTATGCCAGAAGAGGATCTTCAGAGGCTCTTTGTCCTTGCTAAAGGGCTTTACTTAATGGGGTGTTACATGAAAAACCATATCTGTCTTTCAGGAAAATGTGCCCTGCGGGCTCACTGAAACAGTGGCAATATCTAGAGGAAAAGAAAACCAGGATATGAAATATGTCCTTGCTAATGTTGGTTTAAATATATATTAAGTCGCTCTGCCAGGACTGAAAACTCTGGTGTTATAAATTTCCCAACAACCTGTGTGCACTAAGTAGGTGTCAAGGGACCCCACTTGCCTTCAGTGAGGAGCCACATCTTCCAGGCAGTGAATTCTGCAGTCAAAGACTTGAGTTTTCTTGCAGGAGCTGCCCAAACCAGCTCTGAATTCACTCTCCAGAGAGGCTCTTCACTGCAGGGCAGCCACAGCATCACGGGGCACATCTCCCTGCCCTGCTGATCCTCTGCTGCAGCTCAGCAGTGACCCAATACATGAGCTGGGAATTCAACGCCCTTATAGGTATATCACAAAGGGCTGCATCATACTTCAAATGATTTAAAATACATGTATAAAAGAGGAGCAAACTGACTGCTTAAGATACAATATAAAGAAAGTTTAGTTGTTAATCTGTGTTAGCTGTATTCCAATACCCTTTTTTTCCCATATGTTTGAACCAAAGCCTTAAATTCAGATGTACTTAATAATGCCTTCTTTTTTTTCTGGTGCATACATGAGCTTAGGGACCAGGCAGCACTAGGGATCAGCTAGTCCATTACAAAGGAAGTGAACACAAATTCAGATCTAGGCCTCAGAGAAGACACCCTCTCTCTCCCCCTCCCCCCTCCCCCAACATATCTTCCATGGCACGGGATTTTCTGAATCCAAATAGCAATGCATGTGTCACTCATGTTCACACTCCTCTAGTCATGGCACATCTAAGAGCTGCTTCCTTCTGGCACTGAGTTACCCATCCTACCTGTCAGAGGGGATAATTACTCCTCTGTGTTATATCAACTCAATTATCTAGAAAGTGAAAAACAAAATTTCCTGATTTTACTTACAACACTTGCACAGGAGAGATTTAGGAGGTAGCAGTAAAATTTTAAATCTCTCCCATATGATGCCAGCTAAAAGCCCTCTTTATTCTTCTTTTGATTTTGACTTGGTTCAAGAGTATGTGTCTCATATGCAGCTGTTGAAATCTTTGGAAGCTATCAAACCCCCCACAATATGTACAATTGTGGAATTAATCTGAAAAGGTTCTGTGTTTGGAAGGAAAACATTCTGTGTCAGTTTTAGCATTTTATGAGCAATGTGGACATTCCCAGTGTTTAGGTCAAGGGCCCAAATGCCTTTAAACCCAAATTACCTTTCCAGCCAGTAATCAACAGTTCCATTTGGTGCCTCTTCTACTGGGAAGAGAATTGTTCAGCTCTGTGCTGTGCTGTTTCCACCGCATCACTCCCAACTGTTTTATTTTTTGAATTGCTTTTTGTTCTGCTCTTTAACATAAAACTTGATGTAGAAAGAGAAAATCTGAACAGTTTTGCAGAGTTATTCTAAATATAAATGCTCCCTTAATCA
This sequence comes from Grallaria varia, assembly GCA_013396735.1. Lineage (NCBI taxonomy): Eukaryota > Metazoa > Chordata > Aves > Passeriformes > Formicariidae > Grallaria > Grallaria varia. The sequence goes on from VWZG01005229.1 coordinate 382,453, forward strand.
AAATTGGAGGACTAACAAGCATAAAATTATGGCTCTAATACCACATATAATCGTTTATCTCATTGCAAAGAAGCATACATCATTTGCATTGTGTTCCAGTAGTGTTTTATACCCACTTTACCATAATCTAAATGAGCATGCACAACACAGACAAATGGAGACTCTAGCCCATCTTATGCATTTGCCTGGAGAGCATGATGTTTTTTTGTTGTGGAAGCTTTTAAAAATTGTATTCCTATAAATAAACATGTTAAAATGTAAAGATAGTGCAGTGGGCAAGCACACTGCCTGAGAAGTTTCAATTGTGTGATACATTTTCTACAAAGAAGAGATGTTTTTAAAATATTTTTTCTAGACAGCAATTTTAATAAAGTATATTTGAAACTTATATGAGCTATGGAATAAGTTTATTGAAGAGAATTCGACCTGTGGACACATCAGCTCAGCATGTGAGCATTGCCAAACACATTTACAGCTCAAACTAGATACTATTTTCTTCTGCCCACTCCTCATTATCTGGGTTGTACTTAACAGTCCAAGCCAGAGACTCAGCTTTAAACAACCTTAAAAACTTATAAAAATAGCAGCCACGAAAGTGTGTATTTCTTTCCTTGAAACCACTTCTGCACAGAGGCTGTAGAAGCTTTCACTTCTCTATCTGCAGCATCCTTCCTATTCCCAAACCCACCACAGCTGTGAAGTTCAATAATGCATCGTCCTCCAGGGAAAGCAAGTATGGCTTCATGTGACAATATTCTCAAGAGTTGACTCCCAGTTCCCATGTACAACTTTACATCTTTTTCTGACCTTGCAGATCTGTGAGAAACTGACACTTAAAAATCTGACATTTTAATGAGAGACAAGCTGGTCTTATACCTAATTTTAGAGAGCTTTATGTCTTTTTCCCTCTTCATAAGGATAACTCACTCAGCACAGCTGATCCTAATGTACAGAACCATGAAGCTTTACAAGCAGAAAGATATGCATGCTAAAATACATGGTAAAATTCTCTTCTGTATTCTTAAAATCATTTATCTGTGACATATATGGCATGAAGATGAAAATGTGATACGGTCTAAAGGCTTTATTGTTACTTCATTTGGACTGAACTGCATTGCTTAACTGTTCAATTCACCATTAGTGCAACATGCTTTTCTGATTCTGCCCACAACTCAAAACCACCATCCAAAAATCAAAGGAGCAGTACAAGCTTGACACAGATTAACCTCAAAATTAAACTATAGCTATATTAAAGAACTGTAAAGTTCTAGCTGGAGATTACTTGCTCAAAAAATGGGAACATAACAGAGATGCTGGAAGGGTGAATTGAAGATGTCCCTGCTCATTGCATGGGGGTTGGTCTACATGACCTTTAAAGATCCCTTCCAACCCAAACTATTCTATGATTCAGTGATTCTATGAATGATTCTGAACAAAAGAAAACAGATAGGTGGATACTCTGCACAGCATATTAAAACCTTTAGAGTTCATCTTTTTCCATCAGTCTGTCTTGTATGGATTTAGCACTTATGAGAATAACTGTATTACACATAGGTATAAGGGTGCTTATATGTGGAAATTTAGTATTCTGTATTATGTATCTTGATAAGCACTGCACAGAACATTTATTATATGTATCTCCAGCACGTATTTTTGATTGACAGTCATTGTTCCGCTACCAGAGATGGGTTTAATTGCATTCCTCTACTACTTTCAACTTTACTGCTGTTTTCCTACCAGCATCATATTAACACCACTATTTGTCTTTAAACAGCCATATTTTTGCATTCATTCCATTCTTCCCTCCACCCCCTCCCCCAAATCAGCTCTCTTTCCAGTAACCCTCCTCTTGTATACAAGATTGGTGTTCAGTGTTGATCTCTAGTTCTGCCTTATTTGTTTCATCTCTTCTCATAAGGTTTAGCTTACATACTTCATTTTTTTTCTCCTAAATTCATTCAAAATTCATTTCACCAGCCCTCCATATTTACCTTAGCCTAGCTTTTCAGAAAAATCAATTTTGTGCATGTCTACATATGACATAGTTTCAAGAGGCTCTTATGTCCAGGCAAAACATGTCCTTTACTTTGCTTTTCTCTGGTTGTTCAGGACTGTCCACACAGAAATATTGCTCATTCCTCAAGTTTGATTGCCTGGTCAACAGTGATTGTTCTTTCTGTATTACACATTCCATTGACTTCGCTCTCCAACTTTCTTCCAAAAATACAGAAACAACTCATTCTGTCTTTTGATTTTTCCCTAGCTGTTAACAAGATGTGGGGAAAAAAAAATATTCTAAAGGCTTTTCTTATTTCACCTTAATGATTTCTCTAGAATTTGTGAATGTTATTCATCTAGATCAGGTGCCTTGTCAAAATTTAATGGTTCCATATACTTAACTGTGTGCTCTAGCAAAAGCATAAAGCCTTTAATACCTTCTGTGGGAAAATATATTCCCATCCTCCAGATGTGACCTTCAGCTTTTTTCAGAAATGCCTATACTGTGGAAGGGAAAATACAATGAGTTCTCTGAAATACATTCTTTACTAACAATAGCTCTTATTCATGTTGCTTTGTGACCTTACAATCTAATTTTGATGGATAACTGTACATATTTTATGCTTTTAACCCCCTTTTTTTTACCATATTAATGTCATTAGTTAGCATTATTATTACAACATTAAAGTCTAAATTTTGCTTATCATCAATTTATCATCAATATCTTCAGCCTTCCTTGCAGCTACAAGAGCTCTTCCTTTTTCATGTGAAGCATTTTTTCCTTCCATAAGTAACTTTATTGAACTTGAGGTAAACTCTGGGTTATCTTGTCCAACCAATCAGGCTTACATTTGACATTCACATCCTTTTCACATACGTAAGTGTGTACTTTCACAGCTTTTACCTTCTGCAACAGACCGTTGTACAGCGCCGAACCATCTGTAGCCATCCGTAATGACACACACAGAAAGGGGGAAATTCTAAATTTGTTTCACACTACCAGACTCGTGCATGTGATGTTGGGTGTTATAAGATGGAGGCAGAAGTTTGCAGGCCTAGCAGTGCTGCCAGCAGAGCAGAGTGCTGGAGGAAGAGGATGCACAACATCAGCTCTGCTCAGCCCGTTCATTCATGCAGTGCAACTGACAACTGTGAAACTCTGTTCCGGAGATAGGGCTTGGGCCAACGTATGTATGTATGATATTACACACATGAGAAAACTTGAACATTTCAGTTCAGATTTTTTTCCATGCTGCTCAGGTACAAAGTGCCTGTCTGGTGCTCCCTCCGACACAGGCCTGTTGATAGATCCCATGTCATTCGTTTTATATTATTTCACTAAACGTTTCCTGACAAATGTTTTGAGGACATGCAGTAAAAGAGAATCTGGGGGTATATACATATCTGGGTGGTGTACAGGGGTTGGAGAAACTACACTGCAAACAACAATTAAAATCATCAAAACACGCAAGGAGACAGTTATTGTGCAAGTCCAACAAGGACACACCATAGCACAAGGCAAGCATTTCACTATTTATACTAAAATACATACACATTTTTGTATTTATATATATATATATATATATGTGCTAGACATATAGTACTTAGAAGAGTATTTCTCTTTATCACATCTGTATTTCCAGCTTGCAGCTCTTCCCACTTGCTTTGTGTGCTGGTTTTGGTTGAGGTTGAGTTAATTTTCTTCACAGTAGCTAGTATGGGACTAGGTTTTGGATTTGTGTCAAACACAAGGTTGATAATACTGAGATGTTCTCATTATTGCTGAGCAGGGTTTATACAAAACCAAGGTATTTTCTGCTTTTCATACTGGCACGCTGGTGCATGGAAAGCTGGGTGGAAGACACAGTCAGGACCAAACCAAAACCAGTAACCCAAACTGAAAAAAGGGATATTCTGTACCATATGATATAATGCTTAGTATATAAACAGGGGGGAGGAAGAAGGAATGGGGGGACATTTGGAGCAATGGTGTTTGTCTTCCCAAGTTACCATTATGTGTGATAGGGTGCTGCTCTCCTGGAGATGGCTGAACTCCTGCCTGCTCATGAGTAGCAGTGAATTAATTCCCTGCTTTGATTTGCTTGTGTGTGTAACTTTTGCTTTCCCTATTAAACTGTCTTCATCTCAACCATGAGTTTTCTCACTTTTACCCTTCTGATTCTCTACCCAATCCAGATGGCGGGGGAGTGAGCGAGCAACTGTGTCATGCTTGGCTGCTGGAAGGGGTTAAACCACGACACTTCATCTAACTGGCTCTTAAAACCCTTTTCACAATGAAGTACCTAATAAAATTATTTTGATCAGTTCCCAAAATTTTCCATAAGAAATGCATAATGCATAGGTTTGCATTATAATTTTCTTAGGTATTTTGTTTGGGTCATTTTGGAGCATTTTTGCATTCATTGAGACAAAGAAGCAAGATTGGCTCTGTAGGAACACTGTCTGGGGAAACTGTTTCCAAAGAGTTCCCTATATCAGTCTCTGACTAAGTAATATAACTAAATTGTCCTTGAAGCATAGACTGGAGTCTTCCAAACTCATGGAAGTGATCTAACCACTATACTGCAAAATCACTTACCCCTACTCCCCAGCTCATTGAATCTTTAAATCTCTTATACAATCTACCATATCTTCCAGGGCAGAGTTTGAAAGTACTTGTCCTCCCCAGCAGCCTGTATGCTGGGGAACTTTCCAGGTCAGATTGTGCTGGTACTAGCAGAAAAAAGGACTGCAACAAGATGTCCTCTTGAAAAGGAGCTGAAGAGGAGGTGAGAGGAATCACCACCTACATCTGTGGTTCCCTTTTGAAAGAAAAGATTGATTCTTCTATGTGTTTTTCTGTGAAGAAGAGGATTAAGTTCATACTTCCATGGCTGTAAATCATGTGTGGAGAGAAATGCATGAAGAGAAACGCACAGTTAAGCACTTACGCCTTGGAGAGGGTGGGGATTTAAAACATGAGTAGTCCTCAGGGCTTTGCTATTGTTATCTCAGCTGGCTCACAGCTTTGAGTTGTGCATAACACTGTGAATCATACATTCTTTCTTTGCTGCTGTGTAGGAAACTCATGACTCCAACTCAAGGCTACTGATTCTGCCATGAGCATCCAAGTATTATATATTATCAAAGTCCTTGTTTGACCAAAACTTAAATGTTTATAACTTATTGATAACTAAATTACTTCTTTTATATACTCAGACACGATACATTTCAGCATCTGGAACAGATCATGGTATACATGCAGATACATGCATTCTAGCACTGTCAGGCACCATACTGATGTACTCCTTGTGTGATCCCACTGATGTGGCAGGGGCAGGGCAAATGAGCAGGGCAGAGCTGCCAGATACACAGACATGGCTGGAAGCTGTAGGTCCTGCAAGAACAGCTCATCGTACAGGGTCTCTGTTTCAGAAGGAGTGGAGGGAAAAGGAAGGTTTCAAGGTTCCCGACATCCTTATGCTGCTACTTGCAATATGATTTACAGGTCTCCTTCTTCTCTCCCTAGTCAGATGCACCATCAGCTCCATAGTGAGCAGGACAGAGTGAGATGTTAACTCTGCCCCTTCCACAGCCCCTCAAAACCTCAGAGAAACTCGTCCCAAAGCCTTAACAGAAAATCTGTCACCTGGGGTGATTTCCTCATGCCCTGAGGGAGTCAGTCACACTGTGAGCGGGACACCGGTCCTAAACTGCCTGTGATAAAACCACCTAGCTCTGAACTTTTACAGCCGGTGCTAATAAAGTTATTGAGTGATCATGGCCATCTTCTGTTAACTTTTGTTCACATTTCACTTGTGAAAAAGGCAATTTTAGCTCCCGAAGCAGGCATTTTACGCGAAACTCAGAAGTGTGACCCGGAAAGATCATATAAATGGGATTTTCGTCTGTCATCTCTTTATGCTTTTGATTATTCTTGACATTGTATAATGTTAAGTTATAAATAGAAAGCATTTTGAAAATGTCATAATATCCTGAGTCTAATAAGAGAACACCAGAGCTGGAAAATATGCTTAAGAAATCAAGATTACATAGCAAACTCAAGATGAAGAATTAAATGGGGCTTCGTTGAAATGGAACTTAACTGTTACAAAAAAAGTGAACTGTGAGCTCAAGCTGGAAGCTTCAATTGAAATGTAAACATTCCTTACTGAAAGCAAGATGCCGCATTAATAACAGCAATCACAAAAGCTGAAGACTTGTGCGTTACTGAATAGAGAGGTGAAGCTTTTTCACCCTTTCAAGTGGATCTAATTCAGATGATGTCCCCCAGCTAACCAAATGTTCAAAGTCCTTGTACTTGATCCTTCAGCAGAGCATGAATTTGGTTTGGAATATTCTAGCTGAATTGATTTATTTTTCTCCTGCTTTTCTACCTCATATATAAATTATTTTAATCTATTTTCAGATTTTCTGTGTCTTAGCTCTGCACAGGTAAAAGGGCTGATGCCGCTGAGTGCATGACAAGCTTCCTTAGTTCTTGTAAATTAAATAAGAATATTTACTAAAAATCAAAATGAATTCTTTCTTTTCTGCTTGGACCTAAAGCAAAGAACAATTTCTGCTTTAATTTGTACAGAAAACTTTGCTAACTATATTAAGTCACAAATTCAGCCCAGACTATGTGGAAAAGAATTTAGCCCCTAGAATGTGCCTGGGAGTATTTCATGGGCTAAGCACCACTCCGCATCCCCCTCCAGGAGGCACTGGAGGCAGCAACCACCGACCCCTCTGGGGGCTGAGGATGGTCAAGAGGAGACACAAACCTTGCTAGAATTGTTTTTGACTAGTAATGAAGCACAACTGAAGTTTATAATAGTAAAACTACGGCATTAACATGATTTCTGCTGGTGTAACTGGTGAAAATTTCAATGAGTGATCTGCAAGATTAATAAAAATTAAACTCTTAATATAGTAAATAAAGTGGTTTGGAAGTATTTCAGAAATTAACATATGAAGCAGAAAAATATATATATAACTATGACAATTTCTGTGGATCTTGGCCCAAACTGACATTTCTTCCATTACACCACCTCATTCAAACACTCCCTGGTTTAGACAAATAAGGTAGCCAATGAAAAGCCAATGAAAAATACCTCTTTTTGCTCTAGAACCTTAGCTTCTTGTTTAACAGTGAAGCTAGGACTTCGGGTAATTAAAAGTGACTGGTCAGAAAGGAAAACACTAACAAACAGTAACAAGGATCAATGTAATCTGACAGCCAGAGCTGCAGAAGGGCAAGGTCTGCCACACAGCCACTGCCCCATGGTGGAATTAACATCCACAGGAATAAGCAAGACAGTGGGGGTCTTGAAAACCCTACAGCTAAGAACACAGTGGGGTTTTTTTCACCTGATCCAATAATTGCATGATGGGGGACAGAACACCCTTTTTAGTTTAAGAGTTACCTGTCTACTTTAAAGCTGTCTTCTAAGATATGTCATCTTTCTACCAAATGTGGCTGATCTGTCCCACATTCTCCTAATTTCTGCTTTGCCGCTTGGTGTAAAAATGGAAAATTGACCCTCCCTTCGACTGAGAAAATTACAATCAATAATATTTTAATCCAACTCCTATGCACAACATAGAACCTTTTACTTGTCTCAATGAATAAATCCCTTGAACTGAGACTGATCTCAGTGCTTTCTGAGTTGCTGAAAAAGATATTCCTTTTCACTTATAAGCTGTGAATTATGGACCGTCTAATTGCCTGGCAGCAACTGAAGGTCTTAAATTATAAACAGTGAATTATCTTCTTTCTTTTGTTATACATATTAAAAAAAGTAGACAGCTTTTGGAGATAACATAATCAGTAAGAAGTAAGTCTATATAAATTGATATTCATATTTCTTTTTTTTTCCCCTTTGTCAGTTTTTAAATTAATGTTTCCTGGGCTTGATTGCATTAATTCGATTTTAGGAAAGATTGTTGAATGTGTCTCCATACATATGTACAAAACATTTACTTTAACACTATCTATAGCCATCAGAAGTTATGGGATAGTTGTGTCTACCTACCTACAGAGAAGGTGAATTCCCACAACCCCAAAATTCTTAAATGCATTTAAAAAAGCTAATTTTACTAATTTTTTAGAAAAAAATAAAATAAATGTCCTCTCAGTATATGTATTACTGAACCCAGTGACTTCCTCTTTTGAAGAGTTTTAGCATCTGTAACAAGTAAAATTTATAATGAGTGAAAAGTAGGTCTTGAGAAAATCAAGCTGACATTTAGAGAGCTACATTTGGTGCAACTCAAATTTACTGCAGCTGCAGTAAAAATAATCTGAGCCCTGCCAAAGATGAGCTACTTATGTCTGTATACACACAGAACAATTTAAACTTCTCCACATTTAATTTCAAATAAAGGACAGTTTTACGGCTGATCAGTGCAGTACAGATGATCTCAAGCGTAACAAAACCATGAAATCTGAAGGAACTTCCATCACAGAGAGCCTAAGAACACACCAATTTCTTCAAAACTACCCCACAGCCCTCTCTAATGTGTGAATTTGGTGTAATTTCTCCTTAATTACATAGAATATCATCTGCAGATAAAATTTATAGAAAGTTAGAGGTTCAGTGCTCTCTACAGCACTTTATATCTTTGATAGTGCTGGATAGAGAGTGCTGGACAAACACAGGAAAAGATGGGACTGGACTTTTAGGGCCAATTATTGCTACAGAAAATATCTTTGTGCTAGTTTTTCACAAGGTCCTGCATAGCAAAGTATGTGTACTGATCATGATAGAAAAAATGGGGCACAAGAGCCCACGCAGATGATCAGCTCCTCTGTGGGTTTGGAAGGGTTGTGGCCAGCACTGTGACCACCTCAGGAATGGCATAGGAGCCACATCACTCACAGGAACTAGTGGCTTTATCCAGTTATTTTGGCTCAATGAGTCATGAGGATGAGGAAAATGAAGCTTTTAGGACTCAGTTGGGTCAAGCCAGTAGTGGATGATTTTCATGGTCAGCGCACACTGGATTTAAGGAGGGATCTTGTTAAGTTTTCCTTTTGAACTCATTTTTTTACTATCTCAGAGTCAATTTTTACAGGAAGTTTATGGACCATGGACCTTAAGGAAATACTTATTTTATTACAATGTAGGGTATAAGGGAAACAACAGTGTGCTGATTCTTTTTAAAAATGGCATTATGTACATCCATGCTTGCCTTATTCACGTTTTAGTGTTGTCTCACAAACAATATGAACTGTGGTAAACTGGTGAACATGAAAACAGAGAACTCTGCTGACAACCCCTTATTAAGATGTGGTTTCTCATCATAATCAAGTTCCTATTTCCAAGCTTTACAATTATATAATTCAGATGGTATTTTCAGGTATCTTTGTCCTTCTTTCTTTTTATGTTTTTGTTTTTGCACAGTTCCTAAACTCTTAGAGTTGCCTTATCATTTTAATCACATATTAATAACATCCAGACTGCTGTAACGTTTTGGGTTTCATTGTGAATTACTCTGAATATTTAAAGAAATACTAGGTATGCTTGAAAGTGTTCCATAACTTAAAAAAAATAATAAAAAACCAGGCGTGTGTTAATGTTTAATAAGATTTTTCCTGAAATCTGTACTTTTTAATTAATTTACTCCCTTTGAAATCTTTGAATCATCTCATGAAGGAATAGAAAGTCTATGTTAGATTTAGGAGACTAACCATGCAATCAAAGAACAATTTAATCCATATTCAGTGTGATCTCTACAGAAACAGAGTCAGATTTTAAAGTATTCATTGCAACCATTTCATGAACATTTTTACTTTTCAAGATAAATGACTCACTCACCCAGCAGCATCATTGGTTTTGCAGGAATATCAGCATCTAAAACCAAGCCACTCCAAACCTTGTAAACTTATAGTTGAAGCTACAATTAAGAGTAACATCTGATAGATTTAGAGAAAAATATGAAGTTATATTACAGAGATGCCCTTAACCTTGTCCTGCAGAGATGATACTTAATAACTACATTTAAATATCTTATTCTATTAAGATCAATTGGACTTTTAAAAAATGTGTTTCTTCTCTTCAGCGTCCCACGGAGAAGAAATAAAGTTGCTAAAGTACCATAACTATACATTCCTTCTGCTGGCTCAGAACAACAGCTGCACATACCTGTGGGCATAATTTTGCAGCTAGGACATTAACCAATATATCTGTCAGACAGGAAGACACATAAATGACTTAAGTTGAATGTGCCTACAAAGTAGGGACCAAAAAACCCCACAGATAGCAATTTAAAAATCTATTCCTTCTGGCAGGTCTGTCATGACTCTGATCTCTCCTGTCATATGACAACACTATCACTAGCACAATTGTTCTGAACTTGAAGGGGCTGTTCTTAGACTGACACTGTTGGGGTACTCAGAACCAGGCCCCGAGGTGCTCAGATCACCAGATGGATTCCACAAGTGTGATGTCTTGCCCTGTCTCGATACCAACAGCATTTGTTGCCCCCAATATCAGTGTCTTTGGAAAATGAACTTTACTCCTCGTGCCAGCTTTTTGAAGAGCAACAAGGCAGCCAACATCAAGGCAGGAGCTCCCATGGCCCACCCCTTAGCTTTATGATTTCTCACAGTGAGGCCAAGGCATGGACCAGCATGAGGGGGAAATGTAATGCAGCTGCCCAGTTCTGAGCACTGTCTGAACTAGGAAGAACAGGGTATCACAGTCAGCATAAACTTATTGGCACAAATGCAAAGCCTCTACACCTGTTTGAACTTGCACGGGGAACACTCCGTGATTCCCTGTTGGAAATTAGCTGAGGATGGTTACATGCCCATAGTGCAGGAAGCAGAGCATCATCTCTTCCACCTGGAAATGAAACGGAAGAGTAATCCAGGGTCCGAACACGATCTGCGGCTTCAGGGCTGATCCTGTACTGGGTTGGTCCATCAGAGACCTCCTCTTCTGAGAGGGTTGCAGATCCCAACATTAGTCTTGCTCAGAAGACCACGGAGTGAACTATGGACAGTGGAGAGAGATCTTTTGTGTGCTTGTCCTTTTTGATTTGTTTGTTTGTTTGTTTATGGAACAGTAATCCCCCTATTCTGTTTCTGCATATTTGAAAAAATACAGATTCATAAAATAGTTTGGTTTGGAAGAGTCCTGGTTTGAATTGCCTACAGCTCTGTCACATCTTGAAACAATGCATTCAACTGCTACAACTTGAGCCAAAGGGAGACACAAAAAGACAAATATTATCTGGTGCTCATTCTATTTAAGATAGAGACTGCCAAATACACAGATGACTGAAGCAAAGGCTCCTGAGTTGCTCTGCCTTTCTGGCCTTGGAAACTGTCAAACCAGCTGATTTCTGCTGCATTATGCTAAGTAACATGATTAAAGTGGCACTCTTCTGTCATACTGTAAATGTGCTAATATCTTCACTGTTATTCAGTGTGAAATATGTGTATTTCTGAGGCACAGGAAGTACCAGAAGCCATATTTTAAACATGGCATAATCTTTAACTTTGGGGTTAGAAAACTACTTGCATAAGGTAGAAAATTACACCTGTATCAAAGTCACAGACGTTAGTTGACTTCCCTCTGCACATTGGCTACATGTAGCTAGGGCAGTAGAGGAACTTTATGCTCCTGACACCAGCAAAACACCGTCCAAATAAGAACATCTTCCAATGCAGCACAGCTGGGCACACATCAGCTCATCTTCTACATCCTTATAAGTAATTCCTAATCAATTTTCTTATCATAACTACTTCTTCATACCAGTTCCGGTTACTGCAACATTATGGCCCACAGGCAAACAACTTAAATTTTTTAGCTCATAATTTCATGCATTTCTAATTTATTGTCTCACTTCAAATCTCCATTAAAATGAAAATAGAAGAGGGGAAAAAAACCAAGTGCTTTGCATGCTTATTCACCAAGCAGCTTTCTTAGGTTCTTAGAGGTCTAATTATGATATGAAAACATGATTTCCAACTTTGTAGATGATACTAAATTGGAAGAGAATAAAAACAAATGAGGAATAATTAGGTAGTGCAGCCAGATATAAAAGAATTTAGATCATTTTATATTTCAGGAATAATGGATGGCAAATGCAGGGCTGTGCAAATAAATTGAGAATAATTAGTCTCACAGTGTGGCATAAAAAGTGGGACCCTTTTTAGAATGATGACAGGCTACAACATGCTGAGTGAAATAAATTTTGGACTTAGAATTCATATCTAAGTTTCCCTTAATTACGTGACTTGCTAACAGTCTCAACAGTACTCCCCTAGAAATAAGACAGTACTAAGATAGTACTCAGTGTCAGCAAGAAAATCACCATCTGGCCTCTGGGAAAGGGACGGCTACATGGTATAGACTAAATTTTTCAGTTTTGGGTTTTTTTTCCTGAAGTTATTAGACAGGACTGCATTGCCCAAATCCACGGCAGACCTTAAAGAAGAAAACGTCATCTACATCCGATACCATACTAATGGAAGCCTGTTCAACCTCAGGAGACTGAAGGCCCACACCAAGACCCTCAATCACCTTGTCCAGGAGCTGCTTTTTGCTGATGATGCCGCCCTTGTTGCTCACACAGAAGCAGCTCTGCAGCGCTTAACATCCTGCTTTGCAGAGGCTGCTGAGCTTTTTTGGCTGGAGGTCAGCTCGAAGAAGACAGAAATTCTCTTCCAACCTGC
>VWZG01005229.1:395252-420010 GCA_013396735.1 Grallaria varia
CACGTCTCCAGGATGGAGGATCATCACCTCCCTAAGATCGTGCTCTATGGTGAACTTGCCACCAGCTGCCGCAAGATTGGAGCCCCGAAAGGGAGATACAAAGACTCCCTGAAACAATACCTCAGCCTTGGCCATATTGACTACCATCAGTGGTCCACTCTGGCCTCCAATTGGGAGGCGTGGAGACACACCATCCATAACGCTGCTGATTCCTTTGAGAATGCACATGCAGAATCAGTCTGGAGGAGAAAAGACAACGCAGGAAGAACCGTGCCTCACCAACACCGCCTATGGACACTTTCTGCTGTGCCTTTTGCAACCGGACTTGCCTATCTCGCATCGGCCTCTTCAGCCATCAGCGCGCTTGCAGCAAGCGTGGGTAGAGCCCTTCCCAAATCTTCGTTCGCGAAGCCGAGCCATGATGATTGCCCAAATATTGCACCACAGGCTGTATTCATTCTGTACTCAGGACATCTCTGCTCAAACCAGTGTCTTTCTTCAGGGGCAAAAAGGAGTAGGGAGAATACACCAAGGAATCATTCTGTTTGCTTTGCTTGAGTGCTCCTGCAGAAGAGTCACCTGACTGCAGCAGAAATGGACTGCTTGTTTGGGAAGAGCTCTAAGCTGATCAGGAACAGTCATCTTTTATATCTTTACCTTATGTTCCATTCCCTTATGTATTCAGGCCTGAAGTTAGAAAGAGGTTTCCAGCAGTTGAGCTGGGAGGTTCCAAGAGAGCCATCAGTGGAAACAATGGTGGGAAGATACCTTGTTGGCTTTAAAATGTTGCTTCATGAACCATGACAGATTAAATGCTGAGATAACAAGGATGGCAAGGGACATCACCCGAAGAGATCACCATGGTTTCCTGTGCTGCTGCGAACTGCTTTCTGCTCTACATACTGCTGCTTACTTCTCTGCTCTTGACTGAAACACAACCTGTCAAAAATGCACCCCCTCTTCTGCATTTATCAGCACATTAATTTTCAGCTATGTTATATTGGAGGTTCTTCTGTATCAACATAAGAAAAAACAGCCTGGTTTGTTTTCCTTGAAGAGATGAAGATTTGTTCAGGAAACTGATTTTTCATTTTATTGAAAGTTCATTTTATTGAAATGTTCATCTGAATGTAGGGGAAGAGGGAAAATGGATAAACACACGAGGGAATTAAGGTTACTGCTGGTGTGTCAGTACTGCAAGGGATTACCGACTACAGAATATTTTCACTGAAAACAGACCTCTCTAGAATAATGAGGTCTAAAATCCTTCATTAGTCCATGGAATTTGAAAAGTATTAGGTTGATCTGTTTGCCCATCTAGAGTTTTCTTTATGGGGTTGAAGATTTACCTGCATAGGTCTTCTTATGGTAAATTTTTAGCTTGTTTAAAAATAGCAAAACAATGATAAAACCTTGCTTTTAGGGCATTTATAGATTTCTTTCTAGACATGTTTTCCACGGATGTGTCTGAATTATTAGTCATCTTTCAAAGTATGCAAATCAAAGGATTTTCAAATCTTCCAAATGCAATGAAATGCATTTGAGCATTTCAGCATCGAACGTCTGTGTAATTTATGGCAGAGTGCACACAATTTCTGTGTATGGCTGTACTTAACACAGGTGGCTCATTTCACATTTGAAATTCAATTCTACCAGCTGACTAATTGATTCATTTTCATAAACACTCTAAAATTTCTAATAAGAACAATGCTTTGCTGTAAGAGATTGTTTTGGGGCCATATCAAAATTAACTATGAATATTTACTTTTAACAAAAGCCAGTGGGACCAACAGCAAATAATGAAAGCGTAGTAATTTATAATGTCTTTTTAATATCCTTATTGCTACATGAGATCCAGCAAAATTTTAAATCCTTCAAACCATCCCCTTAAAATAGCAGTTGAGTTATGCAATCTCAATTTTCTGTTTGATGCCTCCTTCCCCCCCTCCCTCCCGATAGCCACCCCTGTGCTGAGATCCCTCTGGTTCTGTCTCAGGATATGAGGCAGTGAAAAAGCTTCTGACATGAGCTTTGATAGCTGTGTCCATGATCCTTCACCAGAAGAGTTGAATTAGGATGTTTTCAGGGAAGGTGGAACAGAATCTGATTTCAGAAAGAATGATGAATCATTCCACAATCCTTGTATGTATATTCTGAAGTCACAGTGGTTTCTAGAGCAAAGACTTTGCTTAAAACAGACAAGCTAAGACTGTGGCAGCGTGCTTGGGAAGTGCTGCTGGGGACCGTAGCATTCAGTTCCACAAGTCCCACTAGGTCAAGTTGCTCAGCTGCTTAAACAATTGTATCCCCCAATCTCAGACAAAAATTCCTGGGAGAAAATATCCCTCCAATGAGGAAACAATCAACACAGAGAATACAGGAAAATATGTATGACAGGAAAATTAAGTCAAACAAATTCCAAGCTGTGTGATAGTAGTATAGCCATGCGGATGACAAGAAACACCTCAGCAAAAGTGACAGAGCCTTTGCACTCATACTTCCCCATCCTTCCTTTCTTCATTCCCATGCACAGACTGTGGTGAAAAAAAGCACCCGGTCTATTATGGGAAAAGAAACTATATTAAGGAACAAATATAACTGAGTTAGGGTGCTCTCAACAGGGAATTGATAGCTAAGTATTAGAAGCATCACTTTCAGAACAAAATCGATGGATCCAGGAACAAAATAATTTTTAGATTGCTCATATGCTGACAGCAGTGTGCAAAGCATTTATTTCCAGAAACTAAAGCCCAGGTCATGAAGACAAGGATGCACATGCCTTTGGTGCATGTTTATGTTTCAAAATAGCAACAGGAAGCATGGGCTTAACATTAAGTATGGAGGTGATTCATTAGTTCACTGCACCTCTAGCATGGTCAAGCCTGAAGAGCAGCACTTACACTGATGATGGTTATAATTCTAGTCTAGACTTCTGGGAGCTTAACCCAGCCCTGTCCCCAGCTGCAATACAGCTGCTCTCCCTACTGCCTGATCATCAGTCTGTGGCACTGCCACTTGGCATTTGGGGAAACAGGCAAGATGGGCCTCAGGTAGGCTTAGGATCAAAGATATTAATTTATAAATAACATCGGTTTTAGATTACTATGATTTTAAGTGTATCAGAGGTAACTTAAAAGCTGTGACTAACATTGAGCTCTCCATGTCCCAGAGCTCTTTAACACAGGGAATGAGCACAACTTCTCCCCAAACCCATCAGTCTTCCTCTCTTAGCTCTGTGCTATTGCCTTGACCTTCTTTACCTTCAGATGGGGCAGGACCAGGCAGCAGAGCCAGATCTGCTCTCCAAAAGGGTTGTGCCATACCCAGCAAGGAGAGCCCACCACAGGAAACATCCCTTCAAGTCCATCAGCTCTGCATAGAAAGAGTCCTGAGTAACTCCCAACTGCTTAGGAAACCCGTCACTAGAAATCACAGCTACTGGAAGTTGCTCTGCACACACGCTAGGAAGCAAACACCCTGTGAACTCGCAGCGCCACCAGGATGCAGCTCCCAGTGGGGCTGTGCCCCTGTGGCCACTGCTACCATTAAACACTCAGAGCCAACAGCACAGGGCCCTGCACTTGGCACCAGGGACCAGCAGCCTTGGCTTGGCATCAGCTGGCTCTCCAGCAAAACCCGGCTGTGCCCTCCTCTGCACCTTGACTGTGCTCTTGCCCTTCTCTTTCTGCAGAACATATGCAAAGTTTGAGCTTTTTTCTTTTTTCTTTTTTTTTTTTTTTTGTCTCTGGGAGGCTTTCCTGGGCCAAGAACTAATCCTGACATTTAACTCAAGTATAATTTTGCTATTGGTAGATATATAAGTCCTTCATTTATTTATTTTTCTTGTTGTTGAGAAAAGCATCTATGTATAAACACAAATAAAAATATTAAAAAAGTAAAGACAGCCTGACTTGCTCTGCAGAATTTTCAGTCCCACGGGATTTGGCAAAAATAGAATGAAGTACTTACACCTTCAAAAAGCATTTAGCCAAGCACTTCATCAAAGGTTAAAGTGCAGAAATAACTGAAAAGTTGGCTCACCGGGCTGCAAACTGGCCAAGGAGAGGAAGTGAATTTGAAGAGGAAAAGAATTTATAAGGGGTTGCAATAGAGATCAGCAGATCTTCAGCCTCTCAATGGCATCAAAAGTTTCTGCTGTCTGTTCTTGATAGCAAATTCTGGCTAATGGTAAGGAAAGAACAACACTATCAGAAACAGAAAGATGTAAAATATTCATGCAATGCAGTACTGATAAATAACACATGTGAAAGATAAAAACAGTCGAGAAGGGGATTGTCATCTAATGGAAAATGGTTGCAGAATTACAAGGAAAACACTTCTGTTAGAGAAAAAGAATCTATACCAAATTCAACTAAAAGTGCCACTTGAATAAATAAGACAAGCTAAATTGCCTTAGAATTAGGCTCATCTTATATAAAATCAGTAAAATATAATCTAGATTAAACTGAATTCAGTCCTTTGGTAAAGAGTGAAAGCATATGAATAGGCACACAGTACAAACTGTGTCTAACCTGCAGTGTCCTCCTGGACAGCATTACAGCGTCTGTGGTTTGTCTCAAACCACATTTCCAGGTGTTTTCCACTCTTACTGGTTTTGTAGTCATCTCATAGGGTGCTCTGTTTGATCAGTATGAACTCCACTGTGGGTCCAGGAAAGACAGACAAGTCGTGGCCACCACCTGCCCTGCATCACTAGAGTTGCCTCAGTGCAGACTGTACGAGTGGAGAGGCAACCAGACACCACCGTTACTACCTTAAGTTTAAAAATAGGTTTTTCAAATTTTTCAGATTCTTCGTTTTTTCCTTCAAGCCCTATAGTTTTCTACACAATGCAGTGGTGTTAAAGCAGACGAACTCACACCTTCTTCTAACCAAAGGGTTAGGCTGGCCTTCCAGTTTTTAACTCTCTGACAATGCTCTAGTAAAGTCTGAAATGATGCAAAATATTTCAAAGTGCTTTCTCACTTCTTTAAGAAAGAAAAGAAAAGCAAACAAAAGAAACCTTGTCATTTAAGTCTTTACAGCATGTTTGCTTTGCATGTGCCTTTCAAATACTCCCTTTGGGGCTGTGCCTCTAACTAGACACTGCAATCTTATAATTCAAAGCTCTGGAGGAGTAAAATCGCAAATGTATGTATAAATGTAATAGATGGCCTATATCCTTGCACAGGATGCTGATTCTTTCCTGGTTAGATCCCAATACCATTTAAAGGAATTTCTGCAGCTCTTTTTGTATTTCTGAATTTCAAAAATTAGAGAAAAACACGTCAAAGAACAGTCTCTTTCAGGTGTGCAGCTTTCCCACACTCTGATCTTGAACAAATTTGGCTAGGAATGCAGACAAGCACTGAGCTGGAAAGTAGGAACAGACATGTGAGATTTTGTGTTGACATTGAACTAGTGGACTCAGAGAAATTATGGGTTGCTAAAACTTCCGTGTGACCACTGAGGACATGACCAAAGGATGAGGAAAACCTCACAGAGACGAGATCTGAAAGTATCAGGCTAAGCATAATATTAAACAGAGGAGAAAATCTATACTCCTTCCTCAGAAGAATAATGCCATCCAGTGCTCCTGAATGGTAAAATATGCAAATGGTGCAACTGAGTCAACAAGTACTGTGGTTAATTAAATCTTAGCACAGAATCTGATGTATTTCTTCATTGATAAAGGAATCTAAGCAAAAAGTCATGAAATTTCTCAAAGGAATTGGTTTTAATAGGGTAGGTTACAAAGAGGCAGTGCTGGTTTCAAAAGACTGACATTCCTTGCTCTTTACAGTCAAGTCATAGCCATTTTATCCCATAAAATATGATTCATGTCAGAAAAATGGCACATTTCCTTTGAAATCTATGGTGCAGTGCTTGTATTAAATGTCTAAGCATGAAAACAAAAAAAGAAGGTAGAAAGTCTCATTTGTTAAAGACACCAGCTGTTAAATAAAATATACAATGGAATAATAACCATACAGAATATCTCCATAAATAAATGTTCAAAATTAAAGGGTTTTGATTTCTCTTAGTTCTGAAAATCATGTTTATCTGAGTAAATATGATTCTCTTTGAAAACCAGACTATCCTTTAGCCAGCATTTGTTTCCTGTCAACCAACACTTAGCGCAGCCATGCAACTGCAGTGTGGCAAGAGTTCTCTGAATACTTCACTATCAATGGGTTCCACTTGTCCCAATGCCACTCTGTTTTAAAAACCATGCACTGTAGGAATTGGTAGTTTTCATAACTGAATGTAGTGATGAGAAAAAATCAGGGGAAAAAAATGTATCCACAGGTCTTTTCACAAAGAGAACCACTACAGGATATAATAGAGAGATAAAGCAAAACTTGAAGATAAATATTCTTGTTTCAGTTTGCACATTTATTTTTCAGGCATCAGTCTAAGAACATTCATGCTAAAAGTAGTGGGAAATAGCCTGGAGAGATTAAGTGACTTTGTCTTAATAGATGGGGTTCTGTAAGGATGAACTTTTGCAAAATTGTTGATACCTCTATGCCTTAGAATCACAGAATGAGGGTTTTCAATTTGCCCAGCTATGGCAAATCCCCAAACAACTAAAACTTGCATTCCACTGAACTGTGGATTCTGGTGGAAATGTGCAAGATGTTTTCAATCAAGCATGTGGAATGGGGGATTCCTAACTGTACCAGGTGTGTGGAGGTGTGGAACCACGAGGTCTGGGGCAGTGCCTTGAATCAAAGCACTCAGCTCCCAATGCGTAAAACAGTAACAATTTTACTAAGTAGAAATGAAAACAAAAGCTACTACATGTCTTTGAGTTCAGAGCTTCCCACACAGGACTGTTCCTTCAAGGGCAGTTTTCTTAATCCTTTCTCAAAGCTAGGTTTCCATTTTTCCAACGAAGGGCTTAAAATTTTCCTTTATTGCATTCATGGTCATCTGCATTCATTGCATTGACTGGAATCCGACTTTCTAGTATTACAAGTAACTTCCAAAAGCAGAGAAGAGAAAAAGTGGGTTTGATGTCAGCTTTATTTTGGCCAGAACTAGATCCCTGCTTCCTTGAAAGTCATGAATCCTTTATTACGAGCAAGACTTACATAAAAATGAAGATGTAAATTTTAAGTGAATATGTAAAACTGAAAAGCAGGAAGCTGTGAAGACAAACACAAGGTAATACATTACTAAGAGCCCCAGTTTATTTTTGATGTGTCATAACATCTCCCACAATGTCAAGGCTGGATGCCCCCCCTACTGCAATACATAGGCTTATAAAAGGGATTTCAATGGGCCAGGCCTTTAATTACTCTGAATAGAAGACACATTCATCTACTGCACTAAATAGATCCCTTTTTTCTTCCTTTTTTCAGACCTTCCAGATACTACAATTTTGAACTGCATCTCCAAAAAACAGTGTCCTTTGTCAGTCTCTGGTTCTCACTACATATCTCCTTCCATTGTAATTTCTTTTTCACCAAGGAGATCATTAATAATGTGAATGGAAATTTGGAGCAATCACTTATAAATTTCTTTCCATTACAGAAAAATAGCAGAAAGTTGAATAAATTCTTTCACGCATCTATGTAAACTATGAAAATATAAATAAAAGGAGCAATACATTGAACATAATGAGAACAAAATATCAGAAAAGTCACTTTCAATACACCCAAGGCACATGGGTAACCACAAGGTCAGGAAGTACTAGCCCAGAAAAGACTACAGCTATGGCTCTCTCCCTCTTTCCAGCTGCTGATATGTATATCCAGAAACATTCACCATTTTTGTGATGAATCTACTCAACATAGCATGACGGATAAAATTAACCTACAATGCTAAGCAAATAAAGTCAGTGCATGCTGATCTGAACACAGACTTTCTGTTCTACTGGAAAACACCAGATTTGTTTTCATTATAATAGGGACAAAAGGAAAAGCTGAATTTTATTTGTACGGGAATTTAATAAAACAAAAATAATTGGATAAAGTAATATGTTCCACTTCAAAAATTGAATATTTTTGTTCATATTTTAATTTAATATTATGTTCAGACTACAGGTTATGAAAATAAGAAGTATTTTTAAAATGAGAAACCACAGCATTTCATTAAGGATAAGACTGAAAATGAGATTTTCATGATTTTTCCTTAATTAGATTTTATTGAAAGTGAGGTTTTACCAAAATTTTACTATTTAGAAATACAAATGTTTTTTTGAAACTTCTGTTTCAGAAATCTCTCCAGTTTTTACTTCCACAACTGAGAAAATAACATACCTGTGTTATCAGTCCACAGTACAACTTTTGGAGGGTTGGGAATTTCATCAGAACCAAATAAAAACCAAAATCAGCTTCAGCAAAAAACAACTTGTTGGAGCTGACAGACTGTTAAAAGTGTAGATACTAGAGACAAGCCAGAAATTAGGTGCAAACTGTGTGTCCTGTAGGCTGTATACATTGAACACCCAGTAGGCAGATAACATTACAGAAAGAAGAGCATTAAATGTCAAGGACATCAGATACAGAAAGAGGAAGGCAATGAATGCACTTACGAAGTCATCAAAAAGTGGAAGCACTGAAGGAACATTCAAACAAATACGCTATAAGGTGAACAAAAATGATGCTCTTAGTCAGAATCTATTGCAGCAGTACATTATGGGATGGAAAAAGTCAGAGTATGCACCAAGTCTAAGTGTAGTCATTACGAACCAGACAAAATAGGAAGAAAAACAGTCAAAATATTTTATATCTTGCAGGCAAGTCTTTATTCAGAAATCAATCTGAGGAACTAAAATTCTGCAGAGTCCCTAGGTATGCTCAGTTTTTTATCAACCAGCAAAACCAGGAAAAAAATCCCTTTTAGCAAGGGATTAAAACAAGCAATGGCTCAAACAATAAAGATCATGCACTTAGCCTTTATTCACACATGCAGAATTAGTCCAAAAACTAAGAATAAGTCCAAAAATATGAGTGATGAAGCTGATTAATCTCAAAATTAGAACATTTATTATGTGCTGTATTATGCACACTTAGCCACTCATATTAAAAATCTCAATCCAGTGAAGCAAAGGAAATGGTGGTACTGCAGACTGTCATAAAATGCTGCTTTGAGAAGTCAGAGCTGAGAAACAGCATGCTGTTCAGTATCATGATAAAGGAGATCACTGGGGAGGAAGCTGAGGAGAATGGACTGCGGGGTTCTGCAGGAGTGGAGTGGGCAAAGAATTTCACTCCAAAGGATTCACTACGAGCAAGTTTTTCTTTACCCACTGTGGGACAAACCCTGACAATCTCACTGCTTTGGAGGATGGCTAAAAAAACATGCTTCATGCCTACTGGTTAGTAGGATGTCTCCTTTAGGAGGCAAAAAATGTTAACCTGGGAGACAAGGTTTTGCCAAGCCAAGTTCCAGCACAAGAAACATAACTTGAGGCACTCAGCCCCAGAGACCTGGAGTGCTCAGGCAAAGAAAAACTCTTAACTCAAGTTTTAATTTTTACTTCATTTTTATCAGAAATAATATGTAATAGCTCCCCTATTCGCCAGCATTCTCTGTAATGCTCACACATACAGAGTGTGCAGATTATGAGACAGACTAATGTCTTTCTCCACTGAAATTACTGTAATAGCAAAGCTGTTTTGCAAATGACAGTGTAAGTATCAGCTCAGATAATTCTGGAAAATTAATGCCCCAAATGAAATGCAGTCTCAGAGCTGAGAGAATGCATTTTATTATTTAGTCTTTTTACTCTTACTTTATATACATTGTTTACTACTCTGTTACTACATATGCATGTATTTTCTGATGTGCAAGAATTTCCACACTATGAGGAGTATAACTGCTTTGTTTCTCCTGCCCTCCCCATTCTTCAGCACAAGGCTAACACAATCATTTAGCAGGCTTTAAAAGTAAAAAGGCTTTGCATCTCAGAATCAGCTAACATGAATGCTGAGAGCTACTCAGTGAGAAAGGTGAACAGCTTGGAGGGTGAGGCGGAGATCAGAGGCATGCACTCAGTGTTTCCTAACCTGGAGAAGAGGATGGGAAAGCCAAACACAGTGCCAAGGCAGCAATTCATTCACTTTAGGTGCCCTAAAATTGCTCTGCAGAGGTGCCACTCTCTCTCCACACTGATAGATGGAGGCCAAATCACAAGCATGGACTAAAGCACCTGATATTTTGCAGGCTCAGAATACACCAAAGAGATCCTACGCAAAAGACTATCTGACTCTGCAGGGCAGGGACAAGGAAGAGAAGCTTCACAGGACATTACCAGAAGGATAATAAGGGTGAAATAACAAGGTGACTGGAACAGTAACAAGTTTGCTGGTTGTTTGCCTTTAGATTTGTTGATATATTTCTACTTTTGAGACCTAGAGAACTGCCTCATCCTATTTATGCTACTACTAAACTGATATTATATACTACTAACAACAAAAAAATTTTTTAAACTTAGAGTCTGTATATGCCTCTCACTGTATCAGACTGTATAATTATCAAACAGAAAGGGCCAGATCCTTGGAGGTTCTTTAGTCCACAGGGTGCTAAACACAGGCTTTATCCACTATGAGGAAAACATCCATTATGCACTAAACACATTCCAAGAATCCTCCAAAGCAGTTGAATCTAAACCAAAATTAAATAGGAGAAGAGTATGGAGCCTGTATACCTCACAGATGCTCTGAACTGCAGCACATTTTGGTCTGTGTCACACAATGTAGATAAAGAACATTCCTTCTTTCTTCATATACTACTCACTATACTCAGTTCTTCAATGACCTCAACTTTATTTTTTTAATCTATTTTCTGAGTCATTTGATCTTTTCTGTGCTTCAAGGCTGTGGTAGTTGCTTTTGAGTTATCATAGGGTTTTAATTGTCATACTAATTGTGGTAACTCATGTCTTGTGCTGTCTTTCTACTGAATTCAGTCTCCAAGTCAGTCACATAGTCAGCTCTGTTGTGACATTTACCTGGCTGCAGGACATCAAAAACTGCTTTACAGAAACTCAAGTTCTCAGTCTATAAAAACTCTCATGGTCATGGAGCATTTAGTGGATAAGAAATCTGCTGAATGGCGACACTCAATGAGTCGCAGTCAATGGCTCAACGTACAAGTGATGAGTGGTGTTCCTCAGGGGTCAGAGTTGGGGTCAGCACTGTTTAATCCCTGTTTGTGACATGGACAGTGGGACTGAAGTTGTTCTCAGCAAGTCTGCCAACAATCCCAAGCTGTGTGGTATGGTCAAGATGCCATAGGGAAGGGATGCCATCCAGAGTGACCCTGAATGGTTTTAGAGGTGGACCCATGTGAACATCACGAAGTTTAGTAAGGCCAAGTTCAAGGTTCTGCATGTGGGACGGGACAATCTCAAGCACAAATACAAGCTGGGCAGAGAATGGATTGAGAGCAGTCCAGAGGAGGACTTGGGGATGTTGGTGGATGAAAGCTGGATATGAGCTGCCAATGTGCACATGCAGCACAGAAGGGCAACCACGTCCTGGGCGGCATCAAAAGCAGCAGGGCCAGCAGGTTGAGGGTGGGGATTCTCCCCCTCTAGTCTGTTCTTGTGAGACCTCTCCTGCAGTGTTGTGTCCAGTTCTGGGGCCTCCAACAAAATAAGGACGTGAACCTGATAGAGTGAGTCCAGAGGAGGGCCAAAAAGGACATCAGAAGAGAAAAGAAGGCTCCAGGGAGACCTTATAGCAGCCTTGCAGTACCAAAAGAGGCTAAAAGAGAGATGGAGAGGGACTTCTAACACAGATACGCAGTGATAAGACAAGGGACAATGGCTTCAAACTGAAAGAGGGCACGCTAAGGTTAGAGATTAGAAAAAAACTCATTGCGAGGGTGGTGAGGCACCCAGAGAGGTTCTGGATGCCCCACCCCTGGAAATGTTCAAGGACAGGTTGGATGGATGCCTGAGCAACTTGGCCTAGTGGAAGGTGTCCATGACAGCGGATTGTAACCATTCCATGATTCTATGTTTTGAAGATCTGAGGACCCTATTCAGGGCTTTTCAATTTTTAGTTCAAATTTTGAGCTAGGAAACAGATTTTGCTGGTTTTGGAACCTGAAAGTCTGTCAGCTCCTTCTGAACTGCTTGATAGGAAACATAGGTCATTATGGTCAAAAGGATTATAAGGATAAAATTAAAAGCAAATGAAGAAAAGACAGAGGATAGTCACAAGCTATTTAGTGGCTAAAACTACTGGAAACAAAACTGCATCTTACCACTTAGACAATAATTTCCATTTTTTCTTATCTCCTTCCCTTTATTACAATTTTCTTTGTATGCAATTACATTATTGCTTTAGTTAGGATCAAAAGAGAATCTTCTCTCTCCACTTTGGTTCAGAAAAGTCTCAGACTGAGGAAGGGAATTGGATTCGTAGTAGGGTTACTTACCAGTCAGTAATAATGGGGCCTTGTACACACAACATTTTCTTGATAATGAAAGCATAACAGAGGTCATGCTTTGTTAAGTGACAAGAGAATGTGCAGGACTGCAAATACTTGGAGACACTAAATGCAAAATGTTCTTGACAAACTGGAGAAATTGTCTGGGAAAATGCAATTCATCAAGTGTAAGTTGTATCTCTAGAATAGTGTACACAAATACAACATGGGAAACAACTAACCATGGCAGCAGTCATGCTGGAAAGGATCCGAAGGATGCAAACAGAAAATGACTCAGCACTGATCTACTGCTATGGAAATTAATGCTCATTATACTGGGAGCTTATATTCCTTCTACAAACAGGAGTATAATCTCTAAGAGGTACAAAATAATCCTCTTTCCTACGTTCCTCACCAGCCCTAGAGTTTCAGCAGGTCTGATGTGTCAGGTGTTGGGCATCACCTTTCAAGAAAAATGTAGACAAACAAAAGGGAACTCAGAGAGGAATGCTGAACAAAGTTAAATATATCTGATCTCTGAAAAAAAAAAATTGAAATTATTGAAATTGTTTTAGCTGGGGAAGAATGCTTGCAAGTCACAAAAGAAAAGATGCTCTCTGAATCAGAAGAAATACTAAAAGTTTAGATTGAGAAAAGGGCCTTGAGAAGTTTTTGGTATCAGTTAAGCCACTAGAATAAATTTTTATGGAGGATGTGAAAACTCCATCAGCACAGTTTTAAGCAGTTTGACTGAACTGTTTGATCGAAACCATCAGAAACAACATAAGTAGAGGGTATCATGTCCAGCAGAAATGATGGGGATAGACCAAAAGCACCTCAAACCTGCTATAATTTAATACTGTTGAAGAGGTGAGACTGGGTTCTTTGACTGCTAGTGGCATAAAAAAGAACAATCCTTAAATATTATTGTATTTGAAAGATACCAGTTAATTCTGTATAATATACACAATTAGCTATTGATAAACTTCCTTTGTTTAGGGAATTCTGAATAATAAAACAGATTGCTGTTTCCATCAAAACACTTCAAGCTGGATTTAATAGTGCTGAAATGCTAATTGTGAATTGTATTTCACATCATACTCCACAGACCACATTAAAAAGAGGAAAACATATTATGTTAAATACCACAATGCATGCACTCTGAGTCATCTAAGCATATGATGAACTGGAACAATACCAGCAGCACAACATAAAGTGGCTGAAACTAAGCTAGAGGGAGTACAATACCTTTTGATCAGGCCTAGTATATGATGAGAATATATACAGCTGCATATATACCAAAAGGTTTCTGGCAAAGAAAACAATGTGAACATTTTTTTCTCTCCCTCCTCTTTCTCCAGTGCAACCCTTCCAAATACATTTGCATTAAGTCACTAAGAAGCAAAATAAGCCATCTCGTTTGTATGAACAACAGGCAGCTTCAACATCAGTTCCCCATGCTCCACTGTGATGCTGACCATTCTCATATTACACAGATGCTTGCTTTTAGCATCCTAATGAGAACTTTCAAGAATTCAATTACTATTAAATTAGCTTTACTGAATGTTATCAGAATACTTCTGAGGGTTTTGTATTATCCTATCCGCACAGGAAGGAAGGAATACCACGTTGTCAATCCAATTATTTTTTCATGTACTTTTTACAGGGAAGGGAAGAGTCAAGTATATGGTTTGTCTTTCTCAGGGGAAAAAGAAGAAGGGAGCTGATATCTTTGGGAATTCAGTACCAGTTTTTTTGAACTTGAAGAAAGACACTTTTGTCAAAGCCTCTCAGACTTCTTGGTAAGCACCAGCTTTTAGCAGTCACTGCAGCATTTCCAGAGACACTGGCTGCCTCTGAAACAGCCATCAAGTGGACAGGCTACTCCTCATTATCCACAACACTGAGCTGGAATTCAAACAAGTTAGTTTAGCCTCTACCTTGCATAACTGCAGGTCTTCTGAGGTGAAAGAAGCTTGGGAAAAGCCCACCTGGCTTCCTCCAGTTGGTTCTGAAGCCCTCTCAGAAGCCCAGTGGCTGTGACTGTATAATTCTGAGATACCTGGGTGTGGAGGTGCGGTGGCTCATAAGGGTACCTCTGCTCTCAGAAGAAAGGCCAGAACACTGGTCCTCAGTCCTTTCATCCAACAGTTCTGTGTTTTCCCCAGTACCTTTTAGCCTTGTCCAAAGCAATATTACAGAGGGTAGAGTACTTCAGTTATAGTTCCATGGTAACATTATGTGAACGCTAGATATTTGTAAATAGGCATTATATGCACAGATTTCCTTTCTCTCAGCTTTCCTCTTTCACATCCCTGGATACTCACATTTTCCTAGAAAGCTTTTTTGGTACTTGACTCTCTTGATTTCCATTCTGGTACTTGTGTTTCCACCACTCTTTTCTGAGGATCAAGCATTAACAGGCCTCCATTGGTACAAAATTGTATTCTGTTTTTGAGATGTGTAACAACCCTGTTAAGAACTGAGACAGAAACTAGAGTAGGGATTTTATATATAAATCCTCAGATGTCCCACTGTGCCCATCACTCATCAATAGCTCAGTCAACTGCCATACTATTAGAAAGAGATGATGCCAGCAGGGATCAAAGCACACGGGACTCTGAGTGCATATTAACTGAATTAAATTGTAACTGTATTAAACTTCCATGAATTCGCAGGTTGATTTTAGCTTGTTTAGCAACTAAATTTCTACTCAGTGGATATAAAAATACCTGCATATAAATATATACCTACAAAAAGAGGGAATCAATACTCTCAATACATTGCAAATTTAAAAGAATCAAATACAATTAAAACCTGCTTAGCTTGGCAGTGATGCAGAAGAATATAAGTATTTCTCTCAGGGCTTAGATTACCTTCTCTGTTAAAACCTTTTCTTCTGGAAAACCTTAGCTATTCAGAGAGCATAAAGAACAGTAAATAAATATGTGGCAATAGTAATTTAGTTTTTCATATTACTGGAAAAATGGTTGTACTTAATGCTTCAGCATACACAGTGCCATAAAATTGCCTTTTCTTATTTACTGAACTAATCCAGGGAAGACTTGCCATCCAAACATGCCAAATCTAATGTACACCCAGCTAATTCACGTTGTGACTGCAAGCTGGTATACCCCTGTGCCACACAGCAACAGGGGACCTCAGGGACACTGTAAGGTGACAAAACACAGCACTGTGCCCGTGAAACAGCGTGTTCCGTGCAGGAGGTAGCATCCATAAGGTGCATCAGTCACTTCTGAGATGGGCAAGTACCATCCTTGAGGGGAAGGAAGCAGATGTGCTCCCATCCTCCAGAGCCAAGGCAGGACATACCCTGCTCATTGCACTCCAAGACGGATCATTTCCATGAGCCACCAGCTGTCACAGCACCAGGAGCTTCTGCTCATGGAGGGCAACACCGCAAAGGGATGACAGGCCCAGGCAGCTTGTGAGAGTTGGGCAGGGTTGCCCATTCAAAATACGCCTCCAGCCCAACCGGTCTTGCCCTTACACCTCCCTGAGAGGAGAGCATCTCCCCCTCTTGCACTCATGTCCTTGCTGCCCACCTGCCTCCTGCACGAGCACATAGCTTGGAGAGCCACAGAAAAGATTCATGTGAGCAAGTGATTCAGACTGTAATTTTTTATTTCAAATGAACCAGTGGTGTTGACTAGTGTGGACCACGAATCAGCAGGCTTTGTCATGCTGGAAAAGTAATCCACTGCAGCCAAACCCGTGCAGAGAAGTCTCCCCACTGCCAGTAAAGTGTAGAATTGGATAGATACCATATTTTCAAAGCTGCGCAAACCCAGGACAGTTTTCCATCTACTTTCCTTCATACTTCTGGTACATGCATTTTTATACCTTGCAGCATGAGGTTTTAGACTAAATTTTGAAAGCTTTTTCAAAGTCAGTCCTATGCCTTTTTCCTGTGTTTATTTTTGCCCAGCTGAGCTTTCACTGACTGATTTTAAGACAGTAAACTTGATTTAGAAGAGCTTTTGGGGAATCTTGGTATATGTCTGAGAACTGGGGCTTCTAGCTTTCCCTCCTCCTCTGCTCCTCCAGGATAACTGGCAGCACCACCACCACACTGCTATTTTACGTCTTTTCACCCCACAGCAATAACCAATAGAAACTAAAAAAGGCAAACAGTGCAGCTATTATTTGAGAAAGAAACTGCAAAGACACCCATGGTCTATGGTCTGTGGTGATGACTCATTCCTCAGCACAATCTAGTTCCAAAACAATTACAGCAAAATCAAAATCCTCACACAAAGGAGAGACAAAGCACAAAGTCTGGACCTCTGCTGAGCACACACCTCCATAAAGCTGACACAACTGCAGAGATCGCACTGCCAGTTAACCATAAAGCACAACTGCCCATTTGCTTTAAACTCCTCCACGGAAAATTAAAGGCAAAGAAAACAGAAAACAGGGCAGCATGGTTTAAATGTGAGTGCTTGTGCACAAAATTTGCTACAGTAGTTTAATTCAAAAAGAGAATTATCACTCTTTAACTCCACTGCAATTTAAAATAAATTACTCACTGACCCAAAGCAATAGATATCATATTAATTCGTAACTTTTATGTTCATCATACAGTAAGAGAAAACCACAGTTTCTCTAAATATGTTCATTACTCAGACAATTATCCAAAACAATAATACAACACAATTATCCAAACAATTACTTAGGAAGGATATTATTTCCAGATGCATCACAGGCTATTCTATAAAGTGCTCAATATCTATCGTTTTAGCTGTATTGGCTATGATTGATCAAATGAGTCATACACTGTTCTGTCAATGCTCCACTGGGAGCAAATGCTCCTAGAGCAAATATCCACTAATTCTAACTTTAGGAGGTAAATGTCACACATGTGAGCTCACACTTTACGTTCATACTCTGTGGCAGAACAAGTCTGAATTAACCAAAATCTACTCCAGTCAAAATGTCATTTGACTATGTATTGCACTGCCTGTACTTGCCCAAGGTAACATTTTCTAGTCGTAAAGAGCAAACTAGGCAAATTTCTATGAAACATTCAGATAAACAGTCAGATTCCTCATCTTGACCTGAAACTAGTTGCTAACTTGGTAGCAAAACTGTTTAAAAATCACAGTTTTCCATGTCACTGCAGAAAATTAAGTGATAACTATCATGATCTAATACAGGATTGCAAATAGTCAATCAATCATGCAAAAAATCCTTAAGCTTTTATTTTAGATCTGACTTGATGGCGTTCTTGTTTTGAACTTCAACTAAATTATCAGCTTTCCTTGAGGTTTGGAATGAACCTAAGAATTCAAAGCATAACCACAGCCAAAGGAGGCAAATTTTATCTGGGTTGGTGGGCAAAAAGTGGGGAAATGATAAATCAGGTTCCAGCATCTATTATCGCTGAGTGAAAAATTTAACAGATTAGCTGTTCTGTAATGAAAGTTTTGGGACATGCTACAAAAGCTCTAGGAAAGCATATGTCCTGAATCACTAAATTCTTGAGCAAGTTCACCACCAACTCATTAGTATTTTTGTATCATTGCATTTCTACCATTTTGGGGGGAAATCTCAAGGGTCATTACGCTGAGCCTCACTGAGGTCCAGTATGGTCTCTGAATTACCCTAAGCCGCAAGGTTTAAAAAGCCCGTGAAGCTTATTTTACTGTTGTAAAATGTTGCATATTAAGATGTTCCAGTCTGATCATTACAAAGACTTGTCACGGCTTACCCTAATAGCATATAGCACATTCTTCAAAACATTCTTGGGCCTTATTTTCAGATGTTTTTCCCCTAGTTAGACAGATTCGACAGTACAGATAGGCAACTAAGCCCTTCAGCTAGGCAGCCTTTTCACTTCTTAACAATATTGTATCTACAAAGAACAGCATATGAAAAGACAAGTTGGTCTGTGCTCTGAAGCTTCTATTGACTTTAAAAAGCAAACTCATACTTCCTCCTCTGCTTTCATAGAAGAATTTAATTGGTGCCAAAGCGAAAGATCCCAGCATGACCTGTCTCCGCTCTAAGCCACTCCAGCTGTGATTGTGAGAAAATTTGTACATTCAGACACTGCTGCAAGAGAGACCTTCCTAATAAGCTGAGGTTTTGCGCTGATGGAGAAAAAAAGAAGTGCTTGGTTGGAAAGAGAAAGAACTGAGACTCAGCTTACCCCACCCTTAGAGTCAAGCAAAGCTTTGAAGGCCTCAATAAGGAGTAAAGGAAATCAGAATAAGGACTCGACCGTTTAATGCACACAGAAGAGTTATCAAGGAAATAACACTAATAACACGCGTTAGGGTGTTAACCTATAGTTTATTAACAATATCGTACAGGCATTAGGATTGCAGTTCCTCATGTATTTTTTCCACATTTATGACCAGAATCTCACTAGGGGTATGGATCCTTTGCAGTCACTAGGTTTTTGACTGCATCTTGAGAAAATCTGAGTTAGCTTTAAACTACCTGCTGCTGCTTATAATGAAAAGCGAGTCACTCAGCCTCAGCATATGTTCACCACACACCAGTGCAAGGTGGGCATGCTTTACCATAGAATCATTACATGGTTTGGATTGAAAGGCACCTTAGAGATCACCTAGTTCCAGCCTGGCAGGGATAGCTTTCACTAGACCAGCTTGCTTCAGGACCCCGTCCAACCTGGCCTTGAACATTGCCTGGAATGGGGCATCCAGCACTTCTCTGGGCAACCCATTCCTATGCCTCACCACCCTCACAGTAAAGAATTGGTTCCTAATATTAATCTAAATCTACTCTCTTTCAATTTAAACCATTCCCCCTTGTCCCCAGAGCCTTCTCTTTTCCAGACTGAACAACGCTGGCTCTCTCTGCCTTTATGAACTGCAGCACTGCTGGATGGGCATCCCTGGTTTTCAGACACTGGCCTCTTTCCTCTGAGTGTTGCAAAGAGAATGGTACCATACGTGTGCCAACCTGTTCCTCTTTCTGATTTTGACTTTACAAAGCTTAAGCCTTATACATTAAAAGAATTTAACCACAAAAAAAAAAATAAAATAAAAAATTAAGCAGTAGTTTCTCTGAGTGTGTTGAGCTAGATGCTAGGAAAAAGGTTGACTGTTTTTCAGTACTGTCAGTGGAGAACCACGGCTTGCAGGTAAAGAGCAAGAGTCAAGAAATTATTGGAAAGATAATGCCAGTCCTTTAAAACAGCGCTTCAGATGGAGCTAAATGTGAACACAGGCTAAATGGTCACAGTGTCCCAGTAGTCTTCTAAGAAAAAACTGAAGCCTAGTGAAAACAGTCTTGTGCTGGGAGAATTTTCCCAACTTTGGGTACTTTTATATTTATCTTTAACATATCACAGACACATAAAAAAATGTCACATGCACATCTGGGCAGAGTAATGATTTCATCCAATTAAAAGGATTATTTTAAAGTTAGGAAAATAATAGCCAAGCAGAAATGCATAAGCAATAGAAAAACCTTTAAAATTCTATGTCCTCATAATTAGACAATAAAACCACATGGTCTCCTATAACTTCAGCTGGAAACAATTGAGTACCACCTCTGTATGCTCGGAGGAGTGCTTTCTGCAAACAGTGGAACTAGAAAAGACAGACAAAGCCAGAGGTGAAAGGCAGAGGTGGCACATGGGTATTATATTGTTCTTTTTTGTGCAGCGGAATTCCTCCTTGTTCTGATTTTGTCACACTCATTCCTTTCCATCTCAGTCATAAGCAGAGTACCTCAGAAAGCTCCTCTTCCATTAATGATACTGCAAGGATGGATAAATCAAAATTTTAACTCCTACGCAGAGGCTCCTCCCCCAGGGGGTTTGTTTGAAAGAAGTCTCATCCTGGCACACTGGGAAGTAGTTCATTACTAAAAAGAAATCAAGGTCTTATTGAGCTTCTATGCCGTAAGAGGAGGTAAAGTAAAATAATCTGCAGGATGAGTTCAGGACAACATCACTCAAATACAAATATTGGACAGAAAATTTAATGCCCTTTGGGATACAATTACGGCCAAAATTTGTGAACTAGTGAAGCATTAATTTGCCACTGATTGCAATGGGACTATGATTTAATTGTTTTTGTGTTCTCACAAAGTGTGGAGGACTCAATTTTTTAAACTTCAGATACAAATCTGGAATGAGTGAAAGAAACTAGTCATAAATCAGAAAATGTAAACAGTAATTACAAAATGAACATTTTCTTTAACAGGATTTTTGAACAGAGAAATAGCTATATAGATTAAAGTCAACCAGACTATTTTTTGTAAGTCTGAAATGTTATGCAGAGAAGCATTCATTTCAATGACATTTTAAAGGGGGTCCATGCCAATTTCAAAAGGAAAACAAGGAAGATAAAAAGGAATCAAAACACTTCCTTTCTCAATTTGAAAACTGACATTTTGAGTCAAACAGTTTCACATAACAGAATTATAAGGCTGTGACTTTGGGCCAGTATGGGACAAAAATAGATATATAACCTTCAAAAAATCATCATAAAATCAATTTTGTTCCTTTGACCTGCTCTCTGATTGTCTGGAATTATACCATATAGCTTAAGAAGCTGCCAAGAAATGTCCACAATTCAAAGACATTATGAAAGAAAGCAAAAAATAAGGTCATTTTTTTAAACATAACATCACTGATTTTGTAAAAACCTTGATTTGATGACCAGTTTTGTTCTTCCATATGTGAAGTTATAAATCCCTTTTTGCTACTAGATGTTTGTGAATCGCTAGTGATGTCAAATTCAACTTCCTTACTTTTAATTTGCAAAAAGAAAAAAGAGTTGTTATTGACTATGCTACCAAAATCTGGAAGTATTTCTTTATCTGCTATTCTTTAGGTGAGAATAGAGTTGTAACTGCAGTTGGATGGGCTTTAACTGGAAGCTCATTTTTGCTTTCAAAGATATGTATTAATCACAGGATGGCACAGAGGATGCAAATCCCCTTCTTCCAGGCAGGCTGAGTGTGTGATGTTGGCATTCAGGAAATCAATGTTTCTTCAGTGTGGAAACCAATAGCGTGAAACTTATGACTGGCCTGAGTTTTTCTCAGTGGCTCTACGCAACCAGACCTCTGCTTGGGGATTCCTGAAGTCTTCTTTTCAGAGCCACATCCTCACTCTGCACCGCTGCGCTACCCCTGCCTGGATGCACACAAATCCAGTGGAGGTAACATCTGGCACCACTTGGAAAGGTGAGGTGGAAACGAGCTAATTAGGCAGCCTGTCACTAGAGGGCAATGCAACACTACAGCTGCCCCATCCCTGTCACCCCGTCCTCCTGCAGTCCGCCTATCCCGTGCTCTCCAGGAGCTCCATGGTCCCCGGGGCGCTCCGGCAGCATCCTGGGGCAGGGAGCAGCAGCACTGACCTGCGGACAGGGTGCCCCTGGCTTTGCACATGGTCTGCAAACCAGGCACAGCTCTGCTTGCCGGTGTAACTGAGAACAACCTCACTCTCGGCTTGGGGTAAGATTCTTGCTTAAATATAATCCATTTGATTAAACTGGGCGATGTGGGATTTCGCAAAACCCGTGTAATGCTCGGTGTGCAATTGGCAGACTCTTAAATAGGTCAGGGGATATCTGTACGTAACTGAGCCTCCAGGCAAGGTGATGCTGTAGGAGACAACAGGCAGTGACAGAAGAGAGACAAGAGCTTGAGGAAAAACCGAGTCTTCATACAAGCAAGCAAGAATTCCATTGAAGACCAAAAATCATAGCAGGTTTTAGGCATCCGAAACTGCATATATTCAAAAACAGTTTTGTCCAGAGAGAGAGAAAGAGAGAGAGCAACAACCGAGTTTAAAATGGGCAGAGTCCAGAGGATATGTCAACTCTTGAACTAGGTGCTGAGGTAGAATAGGTTTGGTGCCACTGTGTCACGTTACAAGAGTTTGGTCTAAGGCTCTTGGTATTTAAAGATGTTTGTTTTCACAGAAGTTGAAAAAAATTCTCTTTTTAATTTCTATTTTTAAAATTCTCTACCAGTTAAAAATCAAAAATTAACAACTTTATCTAGGTCAGGGCATTGAAGCTACATTAAAGTTTTATCCTCATTCGCTAAATTTTAATTTTAATGTGGCACATCTGACAAGTCTGGTGGGAATACTTAGAATCCATTGACATCCTTCTGTCACTGGTATCAAAGCCTCATCTTTGAGACTCTTGTTTCCAGATACCTAGCTGTCACTGGATTATTTTGTCTCTGCAATGGTGTCACAATCGATGGCTGTGTAGACATTCACATGCATGTCCCCCATTTGTCAGCTAAAGCTCACACACCACAGAAATAAACACCTTTACCTACAGAAACACAGGTTTCTGTGTAATCTCTTAAAGGTGAAAGCAATTACTCACTTTTTGATGCCTTCCTGCCTTTTTTAAGTTACTGGAACTGCTTGCTTTTAAATTAAAACTCCCAAACAATTCTACAGTTTAATTTGTAAACAATATTTTATTCAAGGAATGGCAATGAGAAGCAAAAAGATTTTGCATATCCCTGCCATCACTTTTTTAATGACTATTTATGGCAGAAATGTTGATTCAATTTTTGATAAAACTGTCTATGGATCTGGAAGACATCTAATCCTGAAGTAGAAATAATACCCCACAATTTATCTAGTCAATCAGTCCAGAATTACAGAAGAAATTTAGCATTTGATCTATTGTGGCCTTTAGTGCTTAAGCAATTACCAGGCTTAAATACAAGCCTCTTACTGAATAATAGTTATGACACTTTCATGGAATGTCAAAGTATGTTCACAGATCATTCACTGGCAAAAATTCAGTCTCAATATTTCAAAAATATAAACGGCGAGATGCATATCTGTAAGGTAGGTGCAAATGGAAATTATTTTAACCGAGGGAAAATGAAAACTCTTCTTCTGTTAGGATTCCCAAGAAGCAGCTAAGGTTTGTCTTCAGATCTCAGACCTGCTGCTAGCACGGCTATGACTCAATTAAAGAAATACCCTGTCAGTCTGGGCAGCTGACTGAGAGCCTGGACTTGTCTGTCAGTGTACAGAGAAGAAAAATGTGTAGGACAGTGAGGGCCATTCACAACACATGCAAAATTACAACAAATGGCAGAATTACAGAGAGATACTCTTTTCACTTGCCATTGCATTCTATAGCACATACCCACTGCTCCTGTCTTGCTTACATATTTGCCCTGACACACTCAGGGGACAAAAAACTGTCCTTGTGTTTCACAAGACCCCAGCCAGAAGGTGTTGCACTAGGTCTGAACTCACCAAAGTATTACATCACCCTGAATTTCTCATCATAGTCTAGAAAGTTTTTGCTACTGGAGAGCTTTTATATCTACTGCTATTTTGCACATAGACCAACATTTTGGCATCCAAGACCTCTAACAAATATTGGGATGGGATGAAGAAAGAGGATAAAACCCAACCAATAATATATGTTATACCTGATTAACATAAGTTTGCAGTGCTCTCATTGCATCTTTGACTTTCAACCCAGCAGTGACTCTACTGGCCAGTTTCTAAGTAAAATAATCAGGTGGGAAGACTAAATAAAGAACCTTACAGCAATAAGGTACTGGGTAATTATTCTTAAGAGGAAAATGTGATTTCATTTACATGTGCTTGGTATTGATAATTGACCTTCTAGTTCAAAGTTTAGGTGCTGTTCCTGAACTCAGCTACAAGTCCAGAGAACTTGTTCTTCTTGACATGTCAGGACTACATTTATCAAATCTCAGAGTTTTTTTTAATTGAATGCTGATGCATAATCTTGCTACTTATTAGCCTTATTTCTCTTTCTTGTTGCAGGTCCTTCAGCGTTCCAAGTACCTTTCCTCCTTAAAAATAAAGCTCTTACTTGTTTTCTTTTTTATTTCCTTAGCTGAAGTTCAGACTGCGTTTTCCCGAACACCACAGCTGTTTATCCAGGGAAAGGACAAAAGGACAGATTCCTTCTGACACTCTCAGCATGCTGCTGTGAAGACTTCTGGCTTCAAGGACCCATAATAATGGAAATTACCAACACACAAAGTTCAAAACAGGTTCAAAATTCATATTCCCCTCCTCAGCAAAAGACACCAATGAAAGCAAAGTAAATCTATCAGGACCAATGAACACACATATGCATTTACACACAGCAGAGAACAAAATTACTTTTTTCCAAAGGGAGAAAAAAAGTAAATAAAATGGCTTTTTTATAGAGCCTGATTACAAGGATATTTCAGGATCCATTCTCCATTATTTGCGTTTGGAATAATATCTTCAGGCATGCAAATCAGCCAATTCTGCAACTTGGCTTCATTTAATTACTTTCTACATAATTCAAGATGGAAGAAAATTCTTTTCTCCTTACTTACATGTTCATCATCATCATCACATCATCATC
>VWZG01005234.1:1847-22483 GCA_013396735.1 Grallaria varia
GGCCGGGCCGCGCTCGGGGCCGCTTTCGGTGCCCGCCTCGGTGTGCCCTGAGGGCCGTGCCAGCCCCCCGAGGGCACCGACAGCCCCCCGAGGGCACCGACAGCCCCCCGAGGGCACCGACAGCCCCCCGCCATGAAGCTCACCACCCAGGCGTACTGCAAGATGGTGCTGCACGGCGCCAAGTACCCGCACTGCGCCGTGAACGGGCTGCTGGTGGCCGAGCGCCCGCCGGCCCCGCGCCCGCCGCCCGCGCTCTTCGTGGACTGCATCCCGCTCTTCCACGGCACCCTGGCGCTCGCCCCCATGCTTGAGGTGGCGCTCACCCTGGTGAGATGTCCCCCCCACCCCACCCCGAGGGCGTGGAAGGGGGAAAACGGGTGGTGGGGAGTTGCTGTTGCAGATCCCAAACTGCGGCTTGGGGTGGCGTGGCCAGGTGGGGCGTCTCCATCGTGGGAAGGGTGTGAAGATGCTGCTCTGGAGGGGATCCAAAGGTGACCACGGACATGCCCCGAGGGCTGGAGAACATCTGCCTTGGAGCCAGGCTGGGAGCTGGGGGTGATCACCTGGAGAAGAGAAGGATCCAGGGAAACCTCAAAGCCCCTTCCGGGGCCTAGAGGGGCTCCAGAAGAGCTGGAAAGGGACATGGGACAAGGGATGGAGGAACAGGACGCAGGGAATGACTTCCCACTGCCAGAGAGGGGGTTAGGTGGGATGTTGGGAAGGAATTCCTCCCTGGGAGGGTGGGCAGGCCCTGGCACAGGGTGCCCAGAGAAGCTGAGGCTGCCCCTGGATCCCTGGAAGTGTCCAAGGACAGGCTGGAACAACCTGAACTAGTGGAAGGTGTCCCTGCCCATTGCAGGGGGTGGAATGAGATGAACTTCAAGTTCCCTTTCAATCCAAACTGTTCTGTGATTCTTGAAGTGCTTCAGGTCATAGGGATGAGGTAAAGATTTGGGAGTTAAATGTCTGGGCGGGCAAATGCCAAGTTTCCAACCTGGGATGGTGGGAGGTGTCCCTGCCAATGGCAGGGGATGGGACAGGATCACCTCGAAGGTCCCCTCTGAGCCAAACCACTCCATGATTCTGTGATTATGAGCTGGAGCAAATCCACCCGTTTTTAATATCTGTAAAACTACAGATGTTATATTTCTGATTCCTCCAGATGCCTTGGCTTTAATGTTCCACTCGCTTCGTATTTCTTTTTCATCCAAAAAGGATTTATTTGTAACTGAATTCAGTTATTTGTAACTAAATTCCAGTTTTCTCCAGCTGAGGTGGTGCCATGGGAATGCTGACATCTTTCTGAAGCCTGGAAATGATGAAATGCAGCCAGAGGAGCTGAGCCTGAGCCCTGACTGTTCAGAACACACAAAATTTGTCATTTTAAATAAATTTACAGCAGTGTAGCAGTGTGGGAGTGGCACAGCACTGTGTGCTGCTGGTGTAGTCGTTTTCTGAGTATGGTTTCTCTCAAGTTACTGCCTGGGAACATGAAATAATCCTGTTTATTATTGCCTTAATGTGGGCAGGACTTGTTTTTTCACATTTTAGAATGGCAGAAGTTTGTTTTTCCTCTGGGAATGAGTAAGTGGAAGTTGCTAGTGAAGTGCAGAATAATGTATATAATAACATGTGTAGACTTTTCATTAAATTAGGATTAAATGTCTTTCTACAGGATTTGTGGCAGTGAATTGTTGTAAGCTTTTGGCCTTCAGTGTATTTTTCTAGTGTAGATCTTGCTGCAGGATCAGATAATTAGGAAATAAATCCTATTTCTTGCAACATCTGAAAGGTCTTGCCACATCTACAACAAGGAAATTATTCTGGAACCAAAGAAATGGCAGCGTTTTACTTAATTAACTGTCAGGTTTTGGTACAAAAATTTGGAATTCCTGGCATTTCCCACATCTGTTAGGATTTGCTGTTCCCCTGTGTGGTTCACAGCCACATTTGTTGCCTCCTGTGGTCCTTGGCAGCTTCAGAACATGGTGTTTGACAAGAGCCCAGGGCCTTTTGCTTCTGTTCTTGGTTTAAACAAAGGCAAAGGTGTCAATAAATATCGTCAGAGCAGTTATGAAAATCAAGTTTTGTCACAGTGAGATTTGAAATGGGGCACTCTGACACCCTCTCTACAACCTAACATGTGGTCACTGAATAAATCAGTGAGATCAGTGTGGTTAAACTCACTGTTTGTAGCAAAACACCTCTAAGGGATTTCACAGCTTTGCCAGGATTCAGGGATCTGCTCCTCTTCCAGTTCAATTATTGCTGATTCTTGGTCGAGCCTGTGGCCTGGTCATACGTGGGAGGGTTTTCTAGAACCAGCTCCACAAGTTTCACCTCCTTTTCTCTGCCCTGAGTCATCCCAGAGTGTTAAATGGGAGCAATAATGTCCAGATTTAAGCTGGAAATAGAGGATTTACTTCCCCGGGGTTTTGTCCGTGTGGTGACTCCTAAAACTTGCAGGCAGTACAAGGAACAGCAAAACCCAACCAACCAAACGTGAAGCTGTGCCAGAGGAGATTTAGGTCGGATCCCAGGAAAAGGTGGTCCCTCAGAGGTGGTCAGGCACTGAACAGGCTCCCCAGGGAATTGTCACTTCCCAAGGCTGCCAGATCTCAAGGAGTGTTTGGACAACAATCTCAGACACATGGTGGGATTTTGGAGTGTCCTCTGCAGGGCCAGGAGTTGGATTTGATCCTTGAGGATCCCTCCCATCTCAGGATATTCCGTGATTCCAGCAGGGCTGGAGGTTTGTAGCTCCAGAGGTGTGAGTTTAGTTTGCACTTTGGCACCTTGAAATCCCTTTCAAAAGCAGACTCATTAAGAAAAAGCGAATTAAGTTTCACATGGGGGTTTCTCATGCCTTTGACTTTCTCAGCTAATTGATGTGGTTTTGCAACCACATCTCAAAAAAAAAAAAACACAACAAAAGCCAAAAACAGAAACCAAGGAGCACTTCCCTCTCTCCCCCTGCCTGGAACAGCACTCGGGTGGCACCAGGTCCTTCTTCTCCTCTTCCTCCTCCCCTTCCCAGGGCTCTTCCAAACCCCCAGGCACCTGCAGCAAAGCAGAGCAGAGGCCCCTTTGGATTTTTCCAGGGTGACAAGCTCTGTATGGAAGTGAGATTCTGTTTGTCCCCCATCACTTGCTCTTGGCAGGGCTGGACGTGACTAAAAATATCAGGAGCTAATTGATGCTGAGGAAACCTGTGATGACAGTGGTTAGAGAGAGTCTGGCAATTGCAACTGGAAACAGATATTTGCCTCTCCCTTTTCTTTTTTTTTATACAGAACAGTTTTTAATTGCCAATTAGGGAACTGAGAACTTAAAATCATTCTCTCTTTTCTTTTAAAGACAGTTCTTAGTACAGAACAAAAATGGATGTAAACTCAAGTTTTTTTAATTTTAAATTGAACCTTTTTTTTTATGATTAGTTTTAGTGTCTGGCTTCAGGCTCTAATGCCAAGCTTTCAAGCCACTAACAATTAAAACCAGAGTCTTAAGCCCTCAAAATGGGTTTGTAATTGAAACAGCAGTTGACCCTCAGCTCTAGCAGGGCTACACAGCTTTTTTTTTTATCACTTAAATCCATGTCATCCCTTGGATTATTCACATGGCTGGTTTGTTTGTTTGTTTATGCAGTCTAAGACTATAATTATTGCTGAAAATGAGATTGATTTGACTTCCAGGATGCGACAGGTCAGCAGTAGATGTATTTTTAGACTCTATTTTAATAGAGCTGTGGAGGGTTTTTTGAGGCTGTGCTCTCCAGGGACTGCAAAGGAGAAATTGAGCTGCTCTCTCCACTTGTGTCTTTCAGGGCTCTGTATTCTGCTGACTTGATATCCTCGATTCTGAGGAGAAACATCATACATATATAGGTATTTTCAAAGCAAGGCAGACTCAGCAGGAGGAATTCAGGTCCAGTTTAAAACAGGAAGAACAGCAGTGTTGAAACTCACTTGGAATGAAACAGCCAACAACAAAACTGCTTCAACTTTTATACTTCTGCAAATCAAAGGTGTAAATTGTATGCAAAAATATACATATGTTTAAGCATTTGCATACAGATGTTAGATTTGGAAGAACTCTCAAAGGAAAACAATTTTATGTCAAAAGCCTTTTTGTGACAGAGCAGGCTGGAAAAAAATGGGAATTGGACAAATTTCTGTCTCGCATTTACCTTTCCCCTCAAGTCTTGTTTTCTAATGAAGGCCAAAAATACTTGCATTTTAACCTAGAGATGTTACGTTAGAAATAAAATCCACAGGCCCTTTCTGAATTGACAGGGAAGTGTCACTTCCATGCTGGGTGCGTGCTCTGAAGTCCCTGTGTCAGGTGAACACCGACAGAAAATCGCCCCAGCCATCAGTGGGTGAGACCCAAATCCTCTCCCAGGCAGCGTTTAGTAGTCCTGTCACTCGAATTTAGGCCAGGCTTTGACTGAGATCACTTCTTGCTCTTTTGCTCCATTTGCTTAACGTTTTCCATCATTCTCCAAATGCTCAGTTGGGTTCCTCTGTTCCAGTTAAATCAGCCAAACTGTGCGTGAGCGCGCACGTAAAGAGACATAAATATGTAGGAGTTTAAAGACATAACGATGCCTCACTGCCAGTTTATTTGCAGGACAGACATGAGATTTCCTTAATTCCTGGGAGCGTGTTTTTCCTGGGCTTAATTGTTCCCATTGCCTTTTCAGATTGACTCCTGGTGCAAGGAGAACAGCTACGTGATAGCTGGATATTACCAGGCGAACGAACGCGTGAAAGATGCCAGGTGTGTTGGTGCAATATTTCCTTCTGTTTGCTCTTTTAGGTTGTACTTCGGACTCTGCCAGCAAAAATCATCCACATAAATCAGGCGTGTTGATTAACTTTGACAACTGTCATCTGGTCCCACATTGTCTCGCTGGTGCTGGGGGATGTGGCCTTTGTTCAGGTGCAGAAACTCCAGGCTTTCCAGGATCCCTCCTCTTCAGTGGATACTATAAAAGGCCAGGCTTTGAACGACTGCCAGCCAGTTTAATTGCAGTTGTCAGGGAAATAGCCAAAATTTGCAGCATGTTTGCTTGTGCAGTACAGATCTTGTAAACTCCGAGTATCTTATGGAAAGTCAGAAGTGACCTAATTCTTTCTAAACTACTTAATTATCTCTGAGCTATATTGAAGCTGGTTTTTATGTGGAAAGGTATACTCTTGAAGTGGAAGATTGTGTCAGTGATACCTCTTGTTTATCACTTATTTTCCCCAGGTTTAGTCATTTTTTTCGCTGCTGGCTGGCTCAGATTACTCAATAAGCAGTAAGGGACCTTCCTGTGGAGCCACAATTTAGTTTTAGATCTGTGTATCACGTGTTTTCCCCTCTATTAGACAAACCTAGTATTGGGACTCATGAGAGTACATCATACTTGCATTTAAAATAAATAAGAACAGCTTGTTTAAAGTATTATGCCATGTTCCCTGGAAATGTTCAAGGCCAGACTGGACAGGGCTTGGAGCAACCTGGTCCAGTGGAAGGACTGGAAGATCGTTTCAAAAGATTATCTGATTTTGGTAGAGCAGCTGGACAGTGAGTGAGTTCAGGTGCAGACTGGGGAGAAAACTCTGTTTCTTTTTTAAATGCCTGCCCAGGCAGAGCTGGCTGCAGTGTTTGATCTGGTGGAAGAAGGTAGAAGGCCACAAAACACTGATTGCACATCATCAGTGGACATTTTGCCATTCCAAACCCGTTGCCTGAGCACAGCTGAGTTCTGGA
Source organism: Grallaria varia (assembly GCA_013396735.1). NCBI lineage: Eukaryota > Metazoa > Chordata > Aves > Passeriformes > Formicariidae > Grallaria > Grallaria varia. The sequence continues at coordinate 7,605 of VWZG01005234.1, forward strand.
CCTCGTGCTGCAGAGGGGAACTGGGGCTTTCTTGGCCTCCTTCTATCAGCTGCAGCATCAGCTCTCTATCTTGTTCCTGTTTGTTAGCACGCTGTGGCATTCTCACATCTCTTTGAGCCTGTTTCCTGCTGGTTTCAGCTGGGGCTGTTATGGTTTCACATAACTCAGTTCCTTTTCCCTTGTGCTGCAGCCCAAACCAGGTGGCGGAGAAAGTGGCCTCCAGGATTGCCGAGGGCTTCACGGACACGGCGCTCATCATGGTAAACAACTTCATTCCCCCTCGCCCTCTCTTTTTTGGATCCTGGCCGTGGTGTGGGCCCAGGTCCACAGAAATGCTGTTCTCTGGGTCCTTTAACAAGTCATTTTCTCTTCCCCTCCACATGCTCTGGGGAAGAGATGCAGTGACCTGTAGCCAGTGAGGTTCAAAGCCTGCAGAGAGACTGTGGTGAGCTCTCTGCCACCTCAAAGGAACTGGAGGCCTGCTCTGCGTATTCAGGCAGCACATTCATGGCTTCCACCCCCCTTCTGCAACATAAATTCCTGTCTTTGATGTCACAAGCAGGGCTTTGCCTGCTTGCTGCAGTGACAAAGGATGTTGGCAGCTTAAATTGGGCTGTTTGAAGGCAGAACGGTGGCTTGGTGTTAGGTGCCCTGTTTGTTAAAATTGACTTTGGTTTTATTTCATCTCTTGGGATGCTGAGGAGCAGACTGAGGTGGGGTTTTTGTGTCACACACCAGGTTGACAACACCAAGTTCACGATGGAGTGTGTGGAGCCTGCCATCCACGTGTACGAGCTGCACGAGAACAAGTGGAGGTGCAAGGACCCTCACGTGTGAGTAAACTCAGGGTTTGGTGGCATTTGGGTAGTGAGGAAAAACAAATTGTCTGGGGCAGTGGCAAAACTTAGTGGCTTAGTGACACTGTGGGTGTAGCTGACGGTGGTTTTTAAGCTGTTTCTTGCTGTAGTGAGAGAGAGGAGCTGGTTCCTGCAGCCAGGCCGTGGTATCCCCACCATGACCGCACCGCACTTAATTTCCTGAGTGGAGGAGATGGTGGAGATGTCCGTTGTGATTCCTATTTATCTCTGGTTGTTTTACATCCTAGTGATTTTTGTGAAGATTGGACCGAAGCCCAGAGAATCGCTGCCTCTCTCTTGGACAGCAAGTCCTACGAGACGCTCGTGGATTTTGACAATCACCTGGATGATATCCGGAATGACTGGACAAACCCGGAGATCAACAAAGCTGTCCTGCACCTGTGTTAGAGGGGCTCCTACTGACTAATTCCTGGGCATTCCCACTATGTACTGAAGAGAGAAAAATGCTATTTTTGAATGTAAATAGAATAATATTCAGTACCTTGTGTGGAAAGCTGACTGATTAAAGAGGAGGGGCACGGCACGTGGCGCAGTGATGTGCCTGTAAGCCATTGAATCTTTCTGGTGAGATTCCTTGGAAGAGCTGCCAGCTGTCAGTTCCAGCTGCCCTCGTGGACACCATCCCACTTGTAGTGAATGTTGCTGTTCCTTCAAAACCAGAACTGCTTCTGCTTGGCCCCACTGTCCGTATGACAAAGTTTTGACTAAGCTTTTCTAATCTTTAGAGAGGTTACTTTTTAATGATTTATGGAAATACCTTTCAAAAAAAAATCAATCCTGTCCTCAGATGAGAGATTTTTAAGGGCAAAGGCATAAAATGTAAGGTGAACGGTTTCTCCTGGCCTGGTTTGGAATTGTAATTCTGTTGGCACAGTAAAATGCAAACTGCTGAGGATGTTCCATGCTCGTGTGTCACCTCTTTTGCAGTGCTTTAGCATGACACAGCTACAGAGAAGTGTTTTAAAGCATTGTTCCCACATAATATGGTGATTCCTGCTCTCTGTGGGCTTGACAGCCACAGTTACAGGTTGAATATGTTAAACCCAAAGTAAATGATTTATAAAAAGCACTGGAAGCACACTAATATTAGTTTGAATCTACAGTGTGAGTCTACAGGAGTGAAATACCTCAGGAATTCTGGATTTTGGGGGGTTTTATCAGCAGATCTCATTTTCAGGGGGTTCACATGGTGTCCCTTTCAGTAGGTCCAAAGTGTATCCCTCTTACCTGAAGGTAAGGAATCCCAGTACATGTAATCAAGGAGCCTGGATACAGTCTAGTTCAGCTTCTGCCTTGTCTTTCTCATTAGTATTTAATTCCAAGAAGGAGTTTGCTGAACAATGAAGCTTTGTATCAGGCTAGAACAGCTCTTTGTAAGTCCTGCTGCCTCACTCATGGTTGTTTGCCCAACTGTCGTTAAACAATAGGCTCAACCTGCAACAATTCCTCTGGAGTTCCTTCTTTTTCTACCCGAAAATGTGTTTACGAGGAAGATCTGAATGTCTATGAAATGATCCACCTGCCTCCAAGCTCCTGCTTTTTCCTTAGTGTTAGAATCACAGGGTGGTTTGGATTGGAAGGGACTTTAAAGATCATATTCCACCCCCTGCCATGGGCAGGGACACCTTCCTTGCTCCAAGCCCTGTCCAACTTGGTCTTTTTTTAAAACACAGAAAATGGGGTTGTCAAAACCTCTTGATCTGCCCCTGATTCTGGTTCAATAAGCACAAGTTTTACTCTTGGTCTTGGGGTAAGGCTAAAATCCCATTTGCAGCAGGGAATAGAACCAGGATGCCTCCAGTCAGATCCTGCCATGGAGTTCCCTCCAGGTCAGATTCCACTGAGGAGGTGAGGTTGGAGGTCTGGGGAGGAGAGGAAGATTTGCTTTAAGTCCCTGCTCTTTACTAAAGAGGTGTGATGACAAAAGAGCTTGGCACATAGTCAGTAACCTTTCCTAACTGTGAGTCAGGCTTGCAGGAGAGGAAAATGTTTTCACTTGTTGAACGAAAACATCTATTCAGCTCACAAACAGCAAGAGCAACACATTCCAGTGGCTGTTTCACTGCACATCCATAGGAAGAGATACCCTGGGAGCAGACTGCAAAGCACCCAGGCTGCAGGAAGAGGACTGCTGTACAAACACCTCCTGCAATCCAAGAGGCAGATGTTATCTTAACGAGATTCCTTGTGTGGGGTTGTCAGTAGGAGCTGGTGTGTCTCCCCAGCCACAGGAAATGTATTTCTTGTTCTTTGTAACTGGATACCATAATCAAGCTTTGATCATACATATGCTAATTCAGGCTAATTTTCCCTTCCTCCCCGTAAGACAAGGCAGACTGTGTCTCCTCATTCCCTGTGACTAACCATTGGGACACGCTGCTGGAAGGGGACCCGCTCTTACTGCTTTGTCTTCCCCTTTTTTTAATCTTCTGTTTGCAATCCAATGAGGATCTCAGGAGTGTTTTGCCACCAGCCCGGGCTGGCTTTAAGCAGAGGACAAGCTCTGCTGTGCAGGTCTGATCTCACCTGGCCTATTTGCATTGAAGGCTGGACAAAAGGCAGCAATTCCATAAATCCAGGCCAGCCACCGTGGCTCTTGTGAAAGAATGAGGAAGCTGCAGGGCTCAGGGAAGGCTGTGTTCCCCTTTCCTGCTGATGTGCCAGGAGCAAATGCTGCTTTCCTGTCCGTCTGGTCAGTTGGATTCATCACAGGAATTCCAGGTAACTCCTTTTAAAACTTCAGGGGGAAGATACCTTTGGGAAGACAACTGTTGCTGGGCCCTCATGATAGCTGGGAGGGTAGAACTGGAACGGATGTCCTACTCCTTTTTTGTTTGTTAGCAATTAATGACATGCAGGATCAGTTCCCCCCCCTACACTATTTAGCAAAATTTGGAAACTTGGCATTTGCCCGCCCAGACATTTAACTCCCAAATCTTTACCTCATCCATATGACCTGAAGCACTTAAAGAATCACAGAACAGTTTGGGTTGGAAGGGACCTTGAAGCTCATCTCATCCCCCCCCCTGCCACGGGCAGGGACACCTTCCGCCAGCCCAGGTTGCTCCAAGCCCCATCCAACCTGTCCTTGGACACTTCCAGGGATCCAGGGGCCGCCACAGCTTCTCTGGGCAACGTGTGCCAGGGCCTGCCCACCCTCCCAGGGAAGAATTCCTTCCCAATATCCCACCTAACCCCCTCTCTGGCAATGGGAAGCCATTCCCCTTGTCCTGTCCCTCCATCCCTTGTCCCAAGTCCCTCTCCAGCTCTCTTGGAGCCCCTTTGGGTGCTGAAAGGGGCTCTGAGGTCTCCCTGGATCCTTCTCTTCTCCAGGCTGAACACCCCCAGCTCCCCCAGCCTGTGGGATTTTTTGTTCCCACTCTCACCCCAGTATTTCAAAGCAGTGACAAACAGCCCCCCAAGCAGGTGGGTGACAGGAGCCACGGGGGGACCATCTGGTTTTGAGGTGCCCACAAGTGAGGTATCTGTTCCCAGGGAATGCCCTGGTGCCAATTTCCCTCCTGAGCTCATCACTCTTGTGTGTGTATGAGGATTTGGGGAAGTTTTTCTCCATCCAGCAAGTGAAGCAGCCTGGAACAGGCGTTTCCCCCCTTCCCATCTGCCGCCAGAGCTGCTCATGGGATGCTCCCTCCCTGTGGCAGCGTGAAAGCAAGCCAAGACCTACCACATAACCTGCTCCAGGGCATCGGAGCTGCCCTGGGCACAGGGAGAAGCTCGGAGGGGCCGCCACCCCTTCATGTGGCACAGCCGGAGCCTGGAGCAGACAGATGTGCAGAGCCCACCCCAAGAATTCCCCATGGGAGCAGCAGAGATGCGAGGAGAGGTGACAGTGACAGATGTAGGAAGCAATCCCGGGTCTCTCTGCTCCCTGGCTCGAGGCCTAATCGCTGCACTCTGCGACCGGGAAAGCGTCTGGAGATGCCTTGTGGAGGGCACTGATCGGAGAGCACGGGATGCTAATGGAGGAGGCTCTTTATGGGGTGGGCTCGCGGTTGAGTGCAGCTTGGAAAATGGCCTCGAGGGGAAATGTGCTCGATTTGTGAGCTTTGCTTCTCATTCGGGCTTAATTCAGCTCCTGGAGCGGAGCTGGGAGCGAGCTGGTCCGTATTGGGCTGCTCCAGGCTGGGCAGGCTGCCTCCCTGCCATCCTGCCCCGGCTCTGCTGCTCCCAGCCGGAGTCAAACACCTCCACACCTCCCCCTGAGCACCACCAACCCCTCTTTGCTGTCCCCACCGCCCCGAACCAGCCCTCCCACGCCGGCAGCGATTTCTCTGTGCCCAAGTATCCGCTGAGGACTTTATCGATCTATTTTTATTTATTTTTTTTCCGCTGTTTCTTTTAGACCACATTTTTTACCCAGCCTTCTCATCCGAAGGTACACCCCAGCTGCATCCCTCCCTTTGGTTTCCAGCCGTCGCCCCGCGAAAGGCGGCAGAGGCACGTTGGGAGAGGACTGAGCCGGGGGAGCTGCTGGGGCTGCCGTGGGCACAGCGTGGCCAGCTTGGCACTTGGCGCTCTGCCGGAGCTGTGATGAGGCAAGAAGGGAGCTCTGCTCTTAAAAAGCACCTGGTAGGTGGGCTGGGGGCAGCGGGGGACTCCGTGAGCCGTTCCAGGCTGCAGCGTGGCAGCGCTTTGGCTGGATGCGGGCAGGAGCCGTGCCAGGCATGCCCCGCTCTGCGCAGCGCCAGCCCACCAGCCCTTCCTAGAAATGAGCCCTGCAGCTTAAAAGATGGACCTGATTGAAAAAACGTATCGAGGTTGTAGCAGGGGATAAAAGGGAAAGCTGGGCCGAGATTAACCTGGAGCTCGGACAGCCGGGAAGTGCGACAGCCGTGGCCAGGTCCATAAGGCAGTTCCCGGCTGTGGCCAGGTCCATAAGGCAATTCCCGGCCGTGGCCTCCCTGCTGAATCCATGCCGGTGGGGAGGTGGTTTGTCCTGGATGCAGGAGAGCCCAGCACACTCTGGGTTTGTGCCTCAGGTACGTGCTTGTTTTCCCCTTTGCTTCCAACCCCCCGCCACGGCAGCTCCTGCTTTGCCGGTGCCGCATCCCGGTGGATTTTCCTCAGGGGTGTTTTCTGCCCGCACGGGTCCTGCCGCTTGCTGGGTCTGCCAGTCCTGCCAAGAGCCTGTGCTTGGGGAATGCTGGAGTTGCTCCAGTTTCCCTGGAGTCTGCATCCTCAGCTGCTTCCTCGTGACATCCTCCTCCCTTCCCACGCCTGGCATCCCCTCTGGGTACCACTCGCCAGCCCTGGATGACTGTGGGGCTCCAGGAGGGAGTTTCTTTTTTTCCCTCTCAGCATTTACTGTCTTGTTGCCACTTGCAGCTCCAGCAAGTCCCATGCAGTGGCCCTGCCACCCCTTTCTGGGGCAATCCCTGAGCCAGGCTGGGGCCAGCCCTTTCCTCTGCTTGGGCCAGAAGGGATGGGGGCAGAAGGGGGGCCAAGGTGGCCTCGTAGCTCTGTCAGCACAGAGCCAGGGTGACGTGTCACCTGCGTTAGCAGACCCTGGGACTCTGTGACCCAGAAAGCTCCTTCCTCCCCCTCCCTCCCTGCTAAAACGAGCCCAGCTGGTGTTTGCAGGAGGAGCTCCTTGAAGGCAGCCAGCAGAGCTTTTCTTGTGGCTGGTGCTTGCAAACCACGGCCCCTTCGCTGTGGTTCCTCTGGCGCCTGGGAAGTGTCAGCTCTCCCTGCCCGTCTCTTGAAGGGAAGTTCAGAGGCTGCCCTCCATCCTCACCACCCCCATCAGTCCTCCAGCTCCCTCCAGCCTCCCCTGCACCAGGTTGGGGAGCGCCAAGCCCAGGAAGAGGAGCAGCCCAGCTGCCAAAGGGCCACGGCCAGGACTGGAAACCAGTCAGGGACCACATCAGAGGACAGCCTGGGGTGGTTGCCAGGTATGGAGGGACAAGTCTTCCCCCAGAGAGGGAAGGTGGCTCCATAGCCACCCACCAAGGGAGCTGTGTGAGCCCGTCCTCTTCCTCCCCCTGGCTGGCTGGCTGGCTCTTGGTGGGGTTTGCCTGGTTGCCCTGACATGATGCTCAGCAAGTCATGGCTCACAGCCCTGGCCATGTGGCAGCAATGGGGAACTCCTGGGAGGAATGTGGATCAGAGGCAAGGCTGTGGTGGGGGGGATCTCACAGTTCCCCTGGAAAGAGGGAAGTGGGTCCACTGGGCTGCTCCTGTGCTTGACACTCAGATCGCCCTAACACTGGTCATGCAACAGTGACCAGGGCTCCACACCAGAGAGGTTCCAAGACATTCCCAGGCACCTCGAGGTGGCCAAACCCTACCTTTTGAACCTGACCAAGGGTGTCTTTCTTCCCCAGCCCTGGGGAGGACAGGAAGGGGTGTTTGAGCTGTGTTTGTGCCTATCAGGTGTCACCACAGCAGCTGAAGCGGTGCTGCACCCGCAGAGCAAACCACAGGTATTTTAGCAGCCTGGTGTTTATGTTTCCCTCCCCTGCTGCAGCAAACCATTGCTTTCTGTCAGTGTTTGAGCAACAACTGCTGCTCCAGGCCAGGCTAATTCCAGCCCTCGTGGGTTTGGGGCTGTTTGTTTTCACCCAGCAGCAGCAAACAGGTAGTTTTGCAGAGAGGCATCAAAATAGCTAAATGTAGGAGGAGGGATTCCTGCTGCTCAGGTTGGATTTGTGCTGCCAGTGAGGGGGCCCTGGATCAGGTTTAGAGGGTCTGGATCAGACCTTGGATTTTGCAGCCGAACAGGCAAAAAGCCACCAGATGAACCAGTTAATTTGTCTGTTTTCTTGGGCAAAACCAGAGCTCTGGGTTGCAAACATCCCAGCCCAGGGCTCTGTGCCCAGGACCAGAGCCTGCAGCCCTTCCCCTGTGCCATCCTCCCAGCTCCTGAACTTGGAGCGTTGCAATAACTCACTTATTTGACAAATCAGAGGAGTCAGGTCGGGGGAGGAAATCAGCCCTTTCCATACTTGTGATTTTCATGGGACATGGCAGGACCAAACCAGCAGAAAGTGGAGCAGAACCGCCCGTTTCCCCCTCCCTTCTCCCCTCGGTGCCCATCCCAGCCGGGCTGATCTCCCCGCAGACCTCCCAAGCTCCTGGGATGCTTTCGCTCCCATGCCCGGGCGGACTTCAAAGCCTTTTTTTCCCCCTGCCTCCCGTGCCTCCTCCTGCCGCCGCCGCGGGCTGTTTAATGTTCCCTGCGCGCCGGCGCCCCGCGTTTGAACCGCTGCTTTTTCAGCTCTGTCTGCAAAAGGAGCCGGCGCGGGGCCTTCTGCTCTTAATTGCGGAGGAGGCGAACGTGGCAGAGCCTCGGGCTGCTGCTAATGCAGGCGAGGGCGGCTGCTCCAGAGGCAGAACATCCTCCCGGCATCCCGGGCATCCATCCTCCCAGCATCCCGGGCATCCATCCTCCCGGCATCCCGGGCATCCATCCTCCCAGCATCCCGGGCATCCATCCTCCCAGCATCCCGAGCATCCTCCCAGCATCCCGGGCATCCTCCCTGCATCCCGGGCATCCTCCCAGCGGGGTGGTACCCAACCCGAGGCGCTCATCCTGGCCGTGGGGAGAAACCCACCGCCTGGGGCTGTCCCCACTTCCAGGCTGGGATTTTTTGGGGCTGGCGGGTCAGATGGGAAGGAGGAAACGATCCTTTCTGGAAGCTGGCGATGCTCCCGTAGGCTGATGTCTCTAGACCGCAGGGGTGGCAATGTGTCCTGCTAGAGCCGGGTGTGGAGCCTGGCACCAAACTGGCACTTGCCTTTGCAGGCACTCGGTGCCCCCTCCGGCTGCTTGTAGGGATGTTCAGTGGCCGGGGGCTTCAGGCGAAGGCGCTCCCTCCTCTCTCTCGGCGCCGCACTGGATTGTGCAGCGGGGTGAGAGTAAAGCGGCATTTCCTCATCCCCCAAGGGCTTTGCCGGGCTTGGATGGGGCTGGAGTGGGGGCTGGATGGGAGGAGCCGGCACTCGGCGAACCTGATTAACCAGGTTAGAACCCAACCTCGCAAAAACCCCCACGCCGGCTCTGGCCGCATCCTCCTCCCGCCCAGCCGGGGCACGGCCGGTCCTGAGTGGGAACCCCCCTGCCGGCCTCCCGCACCCCAGAGCAGCCGGGGGGAGGTGGCATGCGACGGTGGGCATCGTGCCTCCGGCTCCCGGGACCGGGTAAGTTCCATCCCCCCGGAGCACCGTGGCGCCTTCGCTCCCATTCCCCCTTCCCCATCGCCCCTGGCCCCACGCGCCGGGCTGAGCATCCCCCTCCTCCCGAGCAGCTCATCCCCCCTCCCAGAGACGCCTGCGATGAGTGTCTGGGGGTTTTTGGAGCGTGAACTCATCAGGATGCAAATATTCCTTGGCCTGGTGCTGGCACGCGGCGACGAAGTTGAAGCCCCGGCAGGAGCCACCAGAAGTCCCGCTGGAATGTTGGCAGGGGGGATTTCTCTCCCCAGACCACAAGTGGTGCTGGAGTTTGGGCACAGGGAGAAGAGCCAGCAGTGCTGGAGTTTGGGCACAGGGAGAAGAGCCAGCAGCGCTGGAGTTTGGGCACAGGGAGAAGAGCCAGCAGTGCTGGAGTTTGGGCACAGGGAGAAGAGCCAGCAGTGGTGGGGAGAGGGAGCTGCTGTGCCCTGCGAGGGTTTGGCCACCGAGATCTGTTCTCACGGGGTCAAATCCTAGAGGAGATCCCACCCTGTCCCCAGCGTGACCCTCGTCTGGCCCTGGGTGGTGTGAGCCACCAGTAGGTGCTAAAAACCACCGGACTCGCCTCAGAACAAGGTTCTCACTACTGGGGCAGCCTCCAGGAGAGCTGCAAAGTGAGAGTCACAGCCAGCACTCCATTCCCTGCACCCTGTCTCGGCTCAGGGTGCACTTGGGGAACTGATAAAAATACAGACTTAAAACCAACAATAACAGGTTTTCAGTTCCCCTTGTCAGCTGCTGCTGACCCACCTCAGGCCTTCTTGGAAAGGCAAAGTAAAGCGACGCTGGAGGTCAGGCAGGAGGAGCAGAGGGTTTCTTTGGCTCTCTGCAGGGCCCAGGGTTGAAAGAGCCAAAATGAGTCATTGACCCTCATCCCAATGAGCTTTTCCCAGCAGCTGTGGGCAGAAGGGATGCAGATTTCCCAGTAAAGGCATTTTTTCCTAGAATAATTTTCAGCATCTTAGAAGAAGTGATGTCCCACAGTGGGAATCATCCACCCAAAAGCTCTAGGGGCACCAGAGCAGGAAGATGTGCATTCCCACAGTGCATCCCAGCAGCTGCTCTGGCTCAGCCCGAGGGAGGCGGCCCCGGGAGCATCCCTCTATTTCCTGAGCGTGGGCTCGGGGTTTTCTCTGCAAGAACCAGACAAACAACCCCCTGATTCCATCTGCTCGCCACCACCTGACAAACAACCCCCTGATTCCACCTGCTCGCCACCACCTCGTCTCCAAAGATTTGCAGCGCCGACCCCAGGAGCGGAGAAGCTGGGACGGGACCCCCCACCCGGCTACAGGCTCCCTCTGCACCCTCCCAAAAACTTCTTACTGCAGCTCATCGAGGAGATTGAGTCACTAAAGCGCCGTGACCTCACTGGTGGTTTTTGCGACCGAGCAGCGGCACTTCCTGCCGTGCCCGGGCTCCTACAGACACAGGCACGCACGGGGAGATGTGAGCTTTTAGCCAGCAACCGAGTGCCCTCTCCTTCCTCCTCCCCAGCATCGCTGCCCTCTCCTTCCTCCTCCCCAGCATCGCTGCCCTCAACCCTCTCCCCTCTTTTCCCAGCGCCAGCGGCGAGGACCGGCGGCGGAGCTGGAGAGCTGCATCCCACTGAGAGGATGAAAACATGGGGCTCAAGTTATCCTGTCTGAAAGGTCAGTTTGGGGGGGGAGGAAATGTTGGGGTGTCTCCTCCACTGTGAAGGTGTCTGGGGGGGTGGCTGTAGGTGGAGGAGTTTTAGGTGTGGGTGAGACTGGTGGGGTTGGGGATGTTGGTGGCATTTTTGAAGTCCCACAGGTGACCTGTTGCGCCTGCATCCCCCTGGACATGATTTTCCCAGCCCTGTCAAAGTGTAAAAGTTCAGTCCTGTGCTTGTCCTGTGTCCTTTGCTCTGGACAATCCACGGGTTAATGGCATCCCTCAAGAAGTCAGCTGGTGTTTCCTTGGAGGTGGGAAAGGGCCAGCATGGATAGGCTGCTCAAGGGTGCATGGATGGGATAGCCAGGGTCAGGCTGGAGTCCTGGGGTCCCACTTCTCAACCTCCAGGCTGACCCTGAGCATCCTTCACTGCTCCACTCTCCCCAGGGATACTCCAACCCAGGAGCTTTCCCCCCAACTTTAATTTTCTTAATGGATTTAGGCTAGGAATGGCGTCACGGATGTCTGCACAGGGGGAAAGAGGGAGCTTTTAATGCTCCTGGCCTGGCAGGGTGAAGGCTGGATATCGCATCTCCCATTAGCTCTGCATCCCAGTGGCTCATATTAATCATCCTTGGGGTCGTTAGGGATGGGAGTTAATGAGTATCCCTCTTGAAGATGCTGGGCTGCCTCTTCCCCTGCTTTTCCCGAGCCCTGATTCTGTGAAATGCTGGTTGTGAGGGCCATGGAGTTGGATGCACCACCCAAAAATGAGCTCTATCCCCTCCCCGCATCAGGGGTGCTGTGGGTGTGGGGTCTGGGGGATTTGGGGGTCCCACAAACCCCCCAGCACAACGTGGAGTGGCTGAAAAGGGGAAGCAGGCAGGCAGGGAATCCCCACCCTGCCCCAAATGCAGGAGAGAGCCCCAGAATATCCTCCCACACCTCCAGACCCTGCCAACGAGCTTGGAGTCTACAATAGAAGAAAAGACCCTCCTGCCTTTCCAGCTCCTTACGTAAGGCAGGGCTTTATCCTTAATTAAAAAGAGATTAAAAATATCAGTGTCTGTCCCCTCCGGGCATTTTCCTGCTTGGGAAGAGCTGAAACCTCCCTGGATGCTGCCTGTGCCGCGCGGGGCTTTTCTCCTGATTAAAAAAGCAGATTAAAGCGATCTGCTCCCTGGAGGAGGGGTGGGCAGGCGGTCGGGGGGGATCCACCTCTGTGAAACCCCCCAAAATCCAGCTGGGAAGGAGGCCTGAGGTAGGAGCAGCCGTGGATTCTCCAGTGGCTCATAAAGGATTGACACAGAGGAGGGCTGGGAGGTGGGAGATGCTGCAGCCCCGCTCCTGACCGTCTCCTCCTGCCCCTCCCTTTATCCCCCCAAATTCCACAGGCTTGAAGACGTGTGTGAGCAGCGGGAACGGCGACGACCAGAGCCCGCCGGCGTCCTCGGGAGAGAAGCACCTGCACGTGCCCTCCATCATCGTCACGCCGCCCACGCCCACGGGCACCGTCCTGTCCCGCGAGGGCCGGAGGGCGGGGGGGCCTTATCCCTGCAGCCAGTGCTGAGCGGGGCCGGCGGGGACACCGTCCCGGCAGGATGTGTTCCCACTCCGCTGGGATGCAGCCTCAGCCTCCAGGATGCTCCTCAGCCGGATCCAGCACCCCGGGAGCCCCTGAGGGACACACAGGACACCCACACGGGTGGGTTTGGACACCAGTGACTGGTTTTTCTCCCTTTTCCTAACAGCGCTGGGGAGGGGGTGGCACTGCGTGGATCCCCCTGGTGAATAAAACCCCTGGGGCTTCGCCCCCCCCAGTTTGGCACCAGTTTGGCCGTGGGCGGACTGTTCCCCAAAAACACTCCATCGCCACCACCCCGAAGCTGCCTCGGTGATGGTGGGTGGCCCAAAGTGGGACCCTCACCACCTCTCCACCCAGACTGACGAATCCAGTCGTGAGCAGCGCCGGGAAAGCGAACTCGGCGTCACCCACATCCCGCCGGCTCGGCCGCATCCCAGGAGGGAGCCGGGGGCGACGCTTCCCGGGGAGCGGCGGCACCCGGAGCCGGCGGGAGAGGCGGGAGTGTGAAAGCAGATGGAAATTTAATTTTTTAATGACAGCAGCAGATGGCAAAAGACACGCGAGGGAAGGCGCAGCATGGGGGGGACGCTCACGGAGCGCCTGGCCGGGCTGCGGCACGTGCCGGCGGCACTGTGGGGGCTGCGCCGGCAACGGGGGGCTGCGGGACCCTCCTCGTGCCACCCTCGGCGGGGGGTGGTCTGGGGGTACCCAAGGCTTGGCTCTCATCCCAGCCTGGGGGCGATCCCGGGGAAATGCTCATCCCAAGGGTCGCCGTCACTCCATGAGCGGTCCCAGGGCTGAGCCCGAGCGGGTTTGGGAAGGGGATTGGGGAGAGGTGGATTTGTCTGGGGGGGATGTTTCCATGGGGATCTGCAAAGGGGCTGCAGCTCCCCCAGGTCATCCAGAAGTCACTCGGCTGGGCTGGGCATGGGAGGATGGATAGGTGGGTGGATGGATGGATGCATGGATGGATGGATGGATGGGTCGGTGGGTGGGTGGATGGATGGATGGATGGATGGATGGATGGATGGATGGATGGATGGATGGATGGATGGATGGATGGATGGATGGATGGATGGATGGATGGATGGATGGGTGGGTGGATGGATGGATGGGTGGATGGATGGATGGATGGGTGGATGGATGGATGGGTGGGTGGATGGATGGATGGGTCGGTGGGTGGATGGATGGATGCATGGATGGGTGGATGGGTGGATGGATGGATGCATGGATGGGTGGATGGGTGGATGGATGGATGGATGGATGGATGGGTGGATGAATGGATGGATGGGTGGGTGGGTGGATGCATGCATGCATGCATGCATGGATTATGTAGTGCATGGACAGACGGCAAAAGGAGGACTGATTGCTGCTATAAAGAATGGATGAGTGGACAGATGGATGGAGGACTGGATGGGTAGATGGATAGCTAGAGGTGCGGATGAAGGCATGGATGGATGAAGGGGTGGAAAGGTAGACGGAGGTATGGATGGATGAAAGGATGGATGGTTGAGTGGGTGGAAGAGTGGATAGACAGCTGGGTGGATTGAGGCATGGACGGATAGATGGGCACATGGATGGATAGGTGGGTGGGTAAATGGAAGCATGGATGAGGGATGGAGGAGTGGACAGGTGGTTGGATGGATGGATGGATGGATGGATGGATGGATGGATGGATGGATGAATAGCTAGGTGAGTAGATGGGTGGATTGAGGCATGGATGGGCTGATGAACGGAGGGAAGGGACGCCTGGATAGATGGATGGATGGATGGGTCGATGAGCAGAGGGAAGGGACAGGTGGGTGACAGCAGGTATCTGCACAGGGACAACAGGACAGACAGACAGACAGATGGCTGCTGCTGGTCTGCACGCAGAGGGGCGGCTGTTGGGACGTGGGTACAGCCCTGGGACATCCCTCCCGGCCCGTGTCACCTCCCCTGCCCGTGTCACCCCCGCGGCGGTCGCTGGTCCCCCTCCGCGGGTCCCTGCCGCTCCCGGCCGCCAGGGGGCGCCACAGGAGGGCCAGGGCGGGCCCGCCGCTCCCCGGCAACAAGTGCCGAGCGCTGATTGGCCAAGCCGCCCGAGGAGGAGCGTCGCGAGCACGACGGCCAATCAGAGGGGCGTGCGCTACGGCGACAGCAGGCGATAACCAATCAAAACGCGCCCTCGCCGCATAGATCCCCGCCCACCGCGCGGAACCCGCGAAAACGCGGCGGGAAAGCGGCGGGGTGGGCGGGGCCTGGGAGCGCTCAGCCAATGGGGAGCCAGCGCGCGCCCCTGGGGTCGGTCCTGGCGCCGTCCCGGTGCGGTTCCGGTGCGGTCCCGGTTTGGTCCCGGTTCTAACTCCGGTTCTAACTCCGGTTCTGAGCCGCCCCCGGGTTCCCCGCCGCCATGGAGCCGGCCGAGGTGGAGTTCCTGGCCGAGAAGGAGCTGGTGACGATCGTGCCCAACTTCAGCCTCGACCGGATCCACCTCATAGGGGTCTGCGGGGACCGGGCTGGGGGTCGGGAGGTGGGGACAGAACAGGGTCCGGGGGCTCGTGGACAGGACTTGGGGGTCTGGGGCTGGGGCAGTGTCTTGGGGACTT
>VWZG01005234.1:38072-58875 GCA_013396735.1 Grallaria varia
CCCATGGCTGGCTATCGGGGTGTTCAGGGGTCAGTACCCATGGCTGGCTATCAGCGTGTTTGGGGGTGAGTACCCATGGCTGGCTATTGGGATGTTTGGGGGCTGAGTATCCCTGTGGGTGGGAAGGACCCAGAGCTGTGGGGCTGGAGCTGGCACAGGAGCTTGCCCTCTTGCTGCCAGCCCAGCTGCCCAGCATGCACAGCACCGGGCACAGTGCCACCCCAGACCGAGTCAGATGGCACAGGCACCGCGCTGCTGCTCCGAGCCACCGCAGCTGGGCTCCTGACACAGCGAGCTGGCAGCCAGGAGAGCCCGGCTCCATCCCCAGCCACCTCCCGGGACCACCGACCCCCGTGGCTTTGCCATCTGGAGGGCAGAGGGGACTTGAGGCAAGCTGTGCCAAAGGCAGCAACCACTCCAGTGCCACCCATGGGGACGTTACCTGGTCTGCCGGGTGCCAGCGGCTCCGCCAGCTTGCCCCGCTCCTCGGCCGGGTGCCCCCGCAGCCCGTGCAGCTCCGCCACGGGGAGGAAGGGCCCCTCCATGGCTTTCACCATGCTCAGCTCCTTCTCCCGGGCACGCTCCCGCTGCCTCTCCAGCTCCCGCTCCCGCTCCTTTTCCCGCTCGCGCTCCAGCTCCTTCTCGCGTTCCCGCTCCCGTTCCCGCTCCTTCTCCCGCTCCCGGTCGGCTTCTCGCTCCCGCTCCTTCTCCCTCTCCCTCTCCCTCTCCCGCTCCCGCTGCCGCAGCTCTTCATCCATTTGCAGCCTGCAAAAGAAAAAGCCAAAAAGAAAAGCACCAACCCCAAACATCCACTGGAGCGCCCCAAAACCACCCCAAGATGTCGTCATCCCCTGGAACACCCTCAAAACAATGGATGTCTGCCAGCATTCCCTGGAGCGCCCCCAAACACACACCCACACACACCCACACACACCCACACCCCCACACCCTGCAGAGCACCCCCAAAAAACCCTCAGATGCCTGTCAGCATCCCCTCGAGCACCCCAAAACCACCCCTGCTCACCTCTCAGCATCCCTTGGAGCACCCCANGCCCCTGGAACACCCCAAAACTACCCCTGGTCACCTGTAAGCATCGCCTGGGGCACCCCAAACCCCTTCCTGGTCACCTGTCAGCATCCCCTGGCCCACGCCCGCCCCATCCNGCATCCCAAACCCCACCCCTGCTCACCTGTCAGCATCCCTTGGAGCACCCCAATACTACCGCTGCTCACCTGTCAGTATCCCCTGGAGCACCCCAAAACTGCCCCTGCTCACCTGTCAGCATCCCTTGGAGCACCCCAATACTACCGCTGCTCACCTGTCAGTATCCCCTGGAGCACCCCAAACCCCTTCCTGGTCACCTGTCAGCATCCCCTGGCCCACGCCCGCCCCATCCATGGGCCCCTCCGTACCTCTCGGCGGCGAGGCTGGAGATGCGCTCGGACTGGAGGGCAGAGAGGGAGGAGTGGGAGAGCTCGGGGGGGTACCGAACCCCCGAGAGGTGCAGGTGCATGGCCGAGGGGTGCAGGGGTGGCAGCGAACCCGGCGCTGGCAGCGGGTAGAAGGGGGACCTCAGTGCCGACAGGCAGTAGGACTCGTCCATCCTGGAAACACGGGGATGTTCAGGGAAGATCGAAGAACCCACCCCAAATGCCCCAGCCGTGAGCTGGATGGGGCTGCCTTCTGCTCAGAGAGGGTGTTGGAGAGCCCCAAGATCCCCTCAGTGCAGCCCAACCGTCCTCCCCAGGTCACGCTGCCACCTCCCCAGCCCACAAGGCTCATCCTCCGGCCCCTCCCGAGGATCCCGAGGCTCATGGGTGCCCACCTGAAGGCGGGGTGTGGGAAGGGGTGATGTGCCAGGTAGCTGGGGTGGTAGTAGGCGGCGGCGGTGGCCGGGTCGAGGCCGAGGGGTGGCAGGGAGGACATGCGGAGGTCCTCGGCCGTGTGGTAGGGACGGAAGCTGCGCAGGTAATCCTCGGTGACCGCGCTGGGAGGCACCACGTGGTGGACCGGCCGCTGCAGGCTGGAGGGCAGGGAGATGGTCACTATCCCGTCGCCCTGTCCCCCAGAGGAGATGTGACCTCTCCCCCTGCCCCGAGGATGGGAGCGGAGCTTGCGGGGGACACTCACACCTTGCAACTCCCCCCCGTCCCTTCTGAGCAGACTCACTTGAGAGGTGGGAAGCGGGAGTCCTGCACCACGGAGCTGGGGGGCAGCCCGAAGGAGTAGGGTGTCCCCAGGAGGTGGGAGGGGACGGTGGGACCCCCCGCCTTCTCCTGCGTCAGGGGGGGCTCCGAGATGAGGCGCTCGCGGCCGGCGCTGCTGCTGCTGCCTCGTGACCCTGCTTCCTGCTGGAAGGCAAAGGGGCAGGAACAAGATGGGCATTAGGGGATGGCAGAGACCCCACAGGGGATGGGGTGACCCTGCTGTGTCCCCACCCAGAGACCCCCAGTGTGCCCACAGGGATCCCTGGCTGGCACCAGTACCCATGGGAGGATGCATCTGCCAGAGCATCCCCCTGCATCCAGGCTTTGGAAGTGCAGTTGGAAGGGTGTGAGGCTCTGGGGGGCTTCACTGAGGAGGCACCAGTGGGAAAGGGGCTGCTGAAGCCCAGGAAGAGCTGAGGGCAGGACACCCATTACCTGCCTGGAGATTTATGGGCCGCTTTGTTCTCCAGAGCCACTAATCACCTGTGGAGGACACAGGCAGGGCAAATCCAGAGGGGCTTTGGTAACAGCCATAACCCAGGGGTCAGCCTGGAATCCTCCCAGCTCCCCTCTGGCATCAGCACTCCCACCCTGCCATGGGTCTTCCATCACTTCCCACCCTCAGTGCCGGGATGGTCTCTCCCTCTAGCTAGGGAGGGATCCCCAACAATGGGGACCACTTGGGCTGACAAGGGACCCCGCAGGGTCTGACAATTAGGGGGGTCAGCCCCCCAGCAAGGCAAGTTCACGTTTAACATTGATTATTTTTCATTGCACTTTCTCTGTTTAGCAGCTCAGCGGGCGAATGGCAACACCCACAGCATCCCCCTTCCCCATCCCATCCCACTCCCCAGACCCTCCAGGGCAAGTCACAGGTCCCCAACCATTGGGGACAGCCCCAAGGTCACCAGGGCTGGCACAAAGGGTGCCGTGTCCCCCTCCTCCCCACCACCTCTGCCGGCTGCACCACGGAGGAGGCTCATTGTGCGTGCCAGGCTCTGCTCTAATTACCTCCCATCTCGGGGCGTCACGCTGCGAGCGCGGCTCTGCCACACAATAACCACGCTTGGTTAACCCCCCGTGCCGGGGAGAGGCGGCACGGGGGGCACACGGGGGGCACACGGGGGGCACACGGAGGGTGGGGAGCACCCGGGCACCCCACGCACCCCTCGGAGTGCCCAGGGATGGGGCTCCACGTGCTTTCCTCCCCCGCCCTCGGCGTTTCTCATCCCCTACCCTTGCCTCTCTGCTTTGTGGTTTAATTAGTCTTTCCAAGTGGCATAATCCCCCCGGGAATCTGCTCGTAGCATGCGGAGGAGAGGAGAACCACTAACGATGCTTCTTAATTAGCCGCTCTTCCCCCCCTTTCTTCTTTCCCCCAGCTCCTTCTTCCTCAAGCTCCCCTCTGGATGGCAGCCCAGGGATGATGGCAGCATGGGGACACGGCAGCCACAGTGACAACGGCAGTGTGGGAACACAGCGGCCCCGGTGACAACGGCAGTGTGGGGACACGGCAGCCACAGTGACAACGGCAGTGTGGGGACATGGCAGGCAGGAGAAGGGACAGTCCCGTGACCCCTCTTGGCAGTGCAGACCACAGTCACACCCTCAACCCTCTGCAGGGGTCGGGCACCCCCCAATCACAGCCATACCTGTCTGCCCTCGCTCCTCCAGACCCCGTTGACCGTCTTGGTGGGGGCGATGGTGACAACGGGCGGCGTGCTGGGCACGCTGTGCCCCCCCGGGGGCACGATGATGGGGCCCATGGGGCCACGTTTGGGGGTGCTGGCAGGGGAGCTGTGGTTGGTGGCCGGCGAGGAGACCGGGGATGACTCGCTGCTTAGTGAGGAGCCTGAAATTAAATCAAAAATTAAAATGAGTTGGGAAAACACAGCAGGTAACCAGATGAAACTGCCCCCCAAACAAGCTGGAGCCAATCCCGACACAGTCCCGCTGCAGGGACTGGAGATGGGGCACAGGGATGCTCTCAGGGTGGTCAGCATTCCACCAGCCCCTTCAAGCTAGACTCCCATCCTCCCATCCTAGGGTTCCCAGGGAGCCCTGTCCAAAGGCAGCTTCCCACTGGTGCTAAAGGGCTTCACCCCATATAGTGGGATGGGCACCCTCTTTCTCCCTAACAGGGACTTCCAATCCCCCTACTCCCATAAAGCCCCTTGGCACAAGTGGCACCGATGTGATGCCAGCCCTGGACAGCCATATCTTTCCAAGCCAAACCCAGAGCCTCCTTCCTGCATCTGCAAAAGTTGCCATGCACAAGCCAGGGTACTCGGGGACACTGGGATGGAGGGACTCCCCAAAACCCTTGAGCAAAGCTTTCACTTTATTTGCATAATACATCTGTACTTTATATTATCCCCACCCCAGGGATGTTGGCCGTATTTCCAAAGGAAAAATAAAAATGGAGTTAAAGTAGCAAGTGGGAAAAGCAGAGCTGGAGCAGAAAGACAAATTCCACACTAACCAGGGCACCAGGGAATGCTGCCCACTCCTTAAACCCAGCCAGGCAGCCTGGGGGGCTCTGACCCCCCCAAATTCTGCCTCCTCCAGCCCAGAGTCTGGCTCAGGGGGAGAGTCCTGTCATGCCAGCAGGGATCAGCTATTGGAGACTGAGGGGTGGCCTGTGGTCACCACAGGATGCCAGCCCTGCCAGGTGATGGGGATGCTCCCTGTTCTGGCACTAAGCCTGGCACCGAGAGGGGCCTTGGTTCCCCAGAGTGCACAGGGTTTCTCCTCACCTTCCAAGCGTGCAATCCCACTCCCCTGAGTGTGCAATCCCACTCCTCTGGGTGTGCAAGCCACCTCCTCGCCCTGTGAGCACACCAGCCAGTTCCCCTGAGACTGGCAGCAGCTCCCTCACCCTGCAAGCCACCTCCATCCCCAGCGAAACACTGGGAGGGAAGGAGGGAAGGCAGGAATGCCACAGGGAGGCAGGAGCATCCCCAGGCAGCTGGAAGGACCCTGGGTGGGATGGATGCTCCAGAAGGATGCTCGGCAGAGCAGGGGCCAAGCGGAGCATCCCACTGCCGGCCTCCCTCCCATATTAATTATTCCTGAGTCGCTCCGAATCACTTTCACTTGAAGAGCAGCAGCAAGGCTGGGGGAAGGAGAAAGGCTGTCCCCGACAAAGGAGGCCGCCACACGGATTTGACACCCACTGAAGTCTATCTTGTCAGCGCAAGGCCAACAACAATTAGCAGCCTAATCCCCTCTGAGCTGGGAAGCCATTACTCACCACGCGATAGCGTTAACAATCAATACCATCACAATGAGCCCGGCAATTAATGAAGCTAAAGTCTTACTTCAGAACCTTAATTCTCGCTGTGTGGCTTTAAACGGGAGGGTTTGTGATCGTTATAATTAACTGGTGGTATTCAGCCAGGAGTTAGTCAATGAAACTAATCTGGATTGGAGATGACAAGAGGCACAGTGTGATGGTGTCACCTTTGTTTTCTGACCTCCCGCTTCCCGCTCGGCAATAGCAGATTAGCAGCCTGGGCTGACAGGCAAATGTAATTAACAGCTGAGACCCTGACGGAGAACAGGGAAGAAAAAAAGGGAAGGGAGGGTGGAGCAAAACCCACCCTGCGGACAGCCTGGGGCAGGACAAGAGGCAGGAGCCCCCGGGCAGGCAGCGGCTTCCTGGGGCTTTGCTGGAAGGAGTCCCTGCACAGGCAGTGGCTTCCGGGGGCTTTGCTGGGATGGGGCTGGCTAGGATGAGCCCTGGCAGTTTGGGATGCTGTGGGACAGCCCTACAGATGCCCCAGCACAACTGTGAGTCCATAAAAAAGATGGTGATCTTGGGTGGATTCGATTGGCATCACCCCACAGCTGGCATCTGCCACAGCAAAGCATCTCCCACGGTGGGAAGGAAAGAGGGGTGAGCACCTCCTGTTGTGGGAAGTGGGTAAGGATTTAGGGGCAAAGCAATTCATTTCCTGGCACTAAAAGCTATGGCGTGGAGAAAAACCTCCTTCCCAGCACACCCAAACCCACACCAATTAAAAACCTCCAGGATGAGCCACTTGGGGCACCCAGATGGGCGAGGGCGGGGGTTTTTTGCAAGCAAACTATGCAGGTGTTAAGAGGAAATCCAAAGGGAATGTGGCTGCTTTTCCCCAGTGCCATGAAATCCATGCCCAAACCTGATGACGTGCCTTGAGACAGGCTGAGCAGCATCGGGAGGGCATGAGTTGCGGGGTGTGGGAGGAAGAAAAGGCAAAATAATCCCCCAAACCCAACTGATCACCCCAAAAGAAGCAGACACATTCCAGAGGAGGCAGCTGGAGACAACCAGGAGCTCCCAGAGAAGAAGAAACATCCCCAAGACCTGGTCCCTTTGGTATCACAGGGACCCGATGCCCTCACATGCTTCCTTGGGAGCAGCTGATGCTTCAGGTCAAGGCTGTGATGGGGCCTTTGGGGGCTGGTGGGGGGCTATGAGGAGGCTCCTGTAGATGGTGCTTCTAAAGAAGGGTTTCCCAAACTGAGCCTTGCAAAAGCGGTCTTGGAAGAGGACTGTCCCAAAAGGGCCTTGGTAAAAGGCTCTTTTAAAGGGGGTCTTTCAAAAAATAGCTTCCAAAGGGCTCAGGTGCCTTCCCCAGGGATCGAAGCACCCAGATGGTGGGCAGTGACCCAAGGGGAGCCCCCATCAATGCAAATACCAGGGATAAATGTCATTTCATCCCAAACTGATGATGCCAGCAGTCTCCTGGTGAAACACTTCACAGCCTGGGCACTGGCTGCCTCCCCATCTGCTTGTGGGACAGCCCTGGTGATCCTCATGGGACACACTCCCTGTGGCAGTGGGGACCTCAGAGGGCTCCAGAAGCAGCTCACACCCCATCACCCCACATCTGAGCAGAGAGGGGGTGTGATGGAGGATGTGGGTGACAAGGCATGGGGTCCTCCTGGGGAGCCCAGATTTGGTGTTTTCGTCTGAGGAAGGGGCAAAATTAAGGAACCTCTTGGAAAAAGCCCCCAGCATTTGGGTAAAGTGTGGTGGGAGGGAGCAGGGCTGGTCCCCACCCCACCCCACACTCTCCCAGGCTTTCTCCCGGGGCACGGTGAGTGATACGGCATTTGGATTACTCCAGCTGAATTGAATTTCTAAACTCCCCCCTGGAGACACGACGCCGGGGAAAGACATTAGCTGGGAAATGGCAAGAAAACACCAGCTCCGGCTCCTGGGTGGCGGCAGGGAGGGGAAAGGCATTTGTCACCCCCAAGGGGGAAGGCGCCGGCGTTTGTCACCCCCTTGTCCCCGTCCCTACCTCGGGGCTCCTCGGCTTGCTTGGCGAGCTTGCGGAGAGCGGCGGCGAAGCTGGAGGAAGGTGCTGCCTGGACGGACAAAGTGCTGCTGGCTGCAGGGCTGCCATTGGGGACGATGGAGCCGTTGAGGGGGGACGGGGTGAGGGGGCTGACGGTGGCCGTGGTGCGGGTGGCAGTGGAGAGCATTCCTAGGGACGGCGACTTCGGCTCATGGCTCATGCCTGCGAAGGACAGAGCCCGGGTTAGACGGGGACACGGGGAGAGCAGAGCCTCAACTCCCCCCTTCCCCCCAGGAGGTGGAACAACCAGTGGGACGGGCAAGACCTTCCCTCCGGTTCACCATCCCACCCCAAAACGCACCCCCTGAGTTCAGGCCATGAGGGGGAACATGCCTGACCTGCCGGCATCCCACGGCCCCACTGAAACCCTGGGTAATGGAGCAAGGGGGCTCAGTGGGGTCCCATGGTAAGGGAGAAGGTGTTTTGGGGGGCCACAGGGACTTCAGTGTCCCTGATGGAGACGATGGGAGAGAGGCAGTCCCCTGACTCGCATGGTGCTGCCAAAACCCAAAGCACCACTGCTGCACCCCTAAATGCCACCACTGCCCCCTCCAATACCAGCCACTGCACCCCCAAATCCCCACCACTGCATGCCTGGACCCACAGTACTGTAGCCCCAAAATCCCCAATATCGCATCCCTGGATCCCCAATACTGCACCCCCAAATTCCCAACACTGCATCGCTGGATTACCAATATTTCACCCTGGGTTTTCCATCCTGCACCCTCAAATCCCCAACACTTCATCCCTGGATCCCCAGCACTGCACCCCCAAATCCCCATCATTCCATCCCTGGATCCCCAGCACTGCACCCCCAAATCCCCACCATTCCATCCCTGGATTCCCAGCACTGCACCCCCAAAATCCCCAATATCACATCCCTGGATCCCCAGCACTGCACCCCCAAATCCCCAGTACTTCGTCCCTGGATGCCCAGCATTGCACCCCCAAATCCCCACCATTCCATCCCTGAATTCCCAGCACTGCACCCCCCAAAATCCCTGATATTGCACGCAAGGATCCCCAGCACTGCACCCCAAACCCCCAGCACTGCACCTCCGGCTCCCCGCAATGCACCTTCAAATCCTCACCACGGCTCCCCCAAATCCCCATCGCTGCCCCCCGAGGTGCTGCAGGGGCACAGTGACCCCCGAAACTGGGGATTCAGGAGCCGAGCACGAGGGTGCAGCCCACCTCGTGTCCCCCCAGGCTGTCACACCAGTTGCTGCAGGGCTCTCCACCTCCCAAAACAGCAACTGCTGATGTCAGGGCCCTTAAAATAGACTTCACCGAGCAGCGTCATTAACAACAGCCTAAAATTAGCCCTGCTCCCAGGTGGGCAGGCGGACGGGGTGGCCCGTGGGGCAGCCCCCCCAGCTCCCAGTGGGGCTGGAGGCAGCTGGAGGCATTGGCAACGCCAGAACACCTGGAGCATCCNGGAGGGAGGGTGGGCAGGGCATTACGACGGAGACCCCGGAGCATCCCATGGCAGCGGATGGCTGGGTAGAGCGCCGGGCGCCGCGGGAGCGAGGAGGGGGGCACGAGTGGCACTCAGCGTTGATTAATCTTTGCCCCCCGGCCCCAGGAGAGGCGGCCGGCGCGGCGGCGCGTTCCCCTCTGCCCTCATTATACAAGCATTTATTAACTCCGGTGCTCTCAGCCATTGACTGCCGCCTTGTCGACACGCTCGGCTCATGTAAATTCATTACCAGAACAGCTGGGAAGCCAACCCGCCATGCCAGCCTGGCCCCGGCACCCCCGGGCTCTGCCCCGGCCCTCCCGGGCTCAGCTCCAGCCTGTGCGCCCCCGGAGGGGTCCGTGGTGCCCTCCCGAGAGCCGGGCACCCGGATCCGCCTGCACCCAGGCACCATTCAAGGGGGATGCAGCACCCCAGGCACGGCCTGGAACTCCCTGTGCGCTGCCCCGCATCCCCCGGGCACAATCCTGCATCATCCAGGCACTGCCTGGCATCCCCCTGGCACAGCTCTGCATCCTCCAGGCGCTGCCCCACAGCTCGTGGGCACAGCCGTGCACCCCCTGGGCACCGCCCCACATTCCAGAGGCACCTCTCCACATCCCCAGGGCACAATCCTGCATCCCCCAGGCAGTGCCTGGCATCCCCTTGGCACACTCCTGCGTTCCCCCAGCACCTCCCCATATCCCTCGGGGCACAGCCCTGCAACGCCCCAGCACTGCCAAGTTCCCCCCCAGCTTCTCCCCACCTGTTACCCCGGGCACCCCCCCCAATTGCAGCCCCAATCCCCGCCCGCAGACACTGTGCCAGCCGCGCCGTGGGATCAGCCCGCTGGCGCGCTCTCGCCGGGCACGGGGCTGGCGGCTGGGCACCCGCCACCCGTGTGATGCTCAGCTGATCCCCGCGGCCCCAAACGCCTCCCGGCGAACTCCTGATCCCGGCGGGATTTGCCGGGAGAACGCCGGGAGCCGGCAGCTCTCCTGGCAGCGTGCGGGGAGCTCCGATGCCCCCCCGGGGCTCCAAACCAGTTCTGCCGCTCCCTTGCCTCTGATAAAATCAGCGCCTCCGCCCCGGCTGGGGCCCGGGCAGCGCCGCTCACCCGCCGTGCCCCGACGGCGCCGGCGTCCGTCTGTCCCTCCCTCCCGCCGCCTGTCCCTCCCTCCGTCCCTCTGTCCGTCCCTCCGTCCCTCTGTCCGTCTGTCCCTCCCTCTGTCCGTCCATCCCTCCCTCTGTCCGTCCCTCCATCCATCCCTCTGTCCGTCCCTCCCTCCCTCTGTCCGTCCATCCCTCCCTCTGTCCGTCCGTCCATCCATCTCTCCGTCCGTCCCTCCCTCCCTCTGGCTGTGTGGCCGTCCGTCCGTCCCTCTGGCCGTCCGTCCCTCCCTCTGGCCGTCTGTCCATCCGTCCGTCCCTCTGGCCGTCCATCCCTCTGTCTGTCCGTCAGTCCGTCCGTCCATCCCTCTGTCCCTCCGTCCCTCTGTCCGTCCCTGGGCTGCTCCGTGGGACGGCTGTCAGCTGGAGCACCCACGCGGGGATGGGGATGCGGGGCCACGCCGCGTGTCCCCCCCGCCCCCGTCCCTGCGGCATCCCCGCGCCCCGCTGGTGCCGCTCAGCCCCGCGGGCAGCTGGGCACGCCGTGAACGCCCCACGGGGAGGTGGGGCGGCTCCCCCCGAACAGCTCTGCCCTTCCCCCGGCTGCTTTTCCCACAAGGCGGAAAAACGGGTCAAGCTGTGCGGCTGGAGCAGCCCGGGGTCACGTCAGCGGTGAGACGAACCCCGAAACGGGGCACGCTGTCCCTCCGCTGCCCCCATGTGCAGGGCTGGCACCCCCATGAACCTGCCCCGGGCAGCTGCTGCCTGTGCCCCCAAAAATGCCAAGGCGGGGGGGCCGCAGCGTGCCTGGGTCCCCGCTGAGGCCATGGGGACCGGGCAGCAGGTGATGTGTCACCCTGTCCCCATCCCTCCCACAGCATGTGCCCAGGCACGGCGGCACAGGGAGTGTCTGGCATTCCCGGTGCCCGCTGGCTGCCGGCCACGGGAACAGGCAGCTCCCCGCCCGGCAGGAGGAGGAGAGGGGATGGCACGCTGGCCGCCGTGTTCCCCTCACCCTTCCCCGTGCCACTCCTTCCCGCAGTGCCGCACATGGCACCCGCCATGGGGTTGGCAGCCCTGGCAGTGCGGGACCCCGAGCCCCTGGCTCCCGGAGCGGTGTCCCTGTCCCCCCCCCGCCGCATCCCCGGCACAGGGCCGGGAGCCGGGAGCTGGGAGCGGGCCATGTTCTCTCCATCTGCTCCTGATGATGCTGGCGGGTTTTTTGGCAGCGGGAGCCTCCTCCGGCAGCGAGAGCAGAACCAGTCTGGCTGCCTGGTGGGGTTGGAGACAAATAAAACCCGCCGGCAGCCACTGCGGGCAGGCAGGGGCGGGCAGCGAGGGGCACGGATGGGCTCCCGGCGCCCCGAAATCCCTGGGAACGGGGTGCTGCTGTGGGGAAACGGGAAGCGCGCAGGTTTAGCACCTTGGCCCCAGAGTGCCCCCTTCCCAGCACCCTGAAAGGCCCCTAATGAGCGTGGAGTGCCCTTGGGAGCAGATTGCCATTGAACTCGACCTGCACCAGCCGCCCGCTCTTACAGCAGCTATTTTGAGCTCCCGGGCTCCCGAGTGCTGGAACTAATAATTTATTACCAAATACGATCAGGCAGCAGCTTCAGCCCCTGGCAAATGGAGCGGAAAAAAACCCAGCGCGGCGGGAGGCCGGGGGAGCGGGGAGAGACGAGCATCCTGCATCCTCCTCCCCCGGGATGGATGGATCCGCAGCCACCCCGCGGGACTGTGGCTGGGATGGAGCCCACTTGGCCCGGCCCCCTGGAAGGCTCCTCCACGCTCGCTCTGGATGGCCCCCCAAAGGGATTTGAGGTGGTGAGGTCCCCCCACCAGCCTTTTCCCCCCTTTCTCAGCGCCTCGGCTCCCGCTCTGGAGCCGCATCCAGCTGCACGCTCCGAGCGGGAACAGCTGCTCTGCATGGATTTTCAATGCTAATGGCCTCGCATTGTCAGCCCCCCTCCCTGCTGTCTGAATGCAGCAGGCAGAGCCCCAGGATAGAGGGCAGGCAGCCAGGGCCAGCGTGTGCCCATCGTCCCTGCTCGCTGTCCCCCTGCCACGCACCCTGTCACCCCCTCGGGAGCCCACGGGCAGGGGACAGGCAGGGGACAGGCAGCAGGGGCCACCTCCTCTCCCCGTGATGTCCTGCCGAGCCGCCGCACGTTTTCCACCCCTCATTAAAGCAGCTCTGCCGCCGCACCTCCAACACGCTCCATTAATTAATTAATTGATTGATCAGAGCCCACATTCCTGCTCTCCCTCCCCACCTCCCCACCACGCAGCCAAAACGAGGAGAGGTGGCCGGGCTTGCTGTCCCCAGGTGTCCCCAGGTGCGGCCTCTGTCCAGCTTTAGCTGCTCAGGGCAGAGCCCAGGACCCAGCCAGGAGCATCCTCCATCCCCCTGAAGGGGTCGGGATGGGTGCCCTGTGGCGAGGAGCCCCTTGCTGGCCAGGGATGGGGCTCAGGGCTCCCTGGGAGCCCAGCCCAGCACCAAGCACGCGGGCACACGGCGCTGTTATCCAGCTGGGACTCCATCGATCACTCCTCCATGGACCATTGATCTGGCAAACGACAACAAGCAAACTAATAAGAGCTCGTTTGGAGGGCACAGCGCCGGGAGAGGTCGGGGATGGAGCGACGCCGGATGGTTTCTCTGCCTTCCTGGCCTTCCCAAGCTCAGGCCAACCAGCCCTGGGGAGTCTTTTCAGCCCACAGGAAATCCAGACAGTGAAATATTTACTTCAAAGCAACTTTCTGCTCTGTTTTTGCCCCATTCTTGAAGCCGGAGGCTTCGAAAATCAAATGCCTGTGCCCCCAGGATGCTGCTGGTCCCTGAGCTTCTCTGCAGCCCCCGGCTTGGGTTGGCAGCTCCTCTTGGCTCCTGATGCCTGGATCCAAGTGCCAGCCGTCTCCCAGGGATCCCTCTGCTTTGGGGGAAGTGGGGCACAGCTCTCACCCCTTTGCATTCGCTGCTGCTGGGGCTTCATGGGGTGCTGGGCACTCCACGGGGCTGCTGGGCATCGTATGGCGGAGAGCTGGGCACTGAACTGGGAGCAGGGCACTGCAAGGTGGCATTGGACATTCCACAGTGCCACTGGGCATTCCATGGTGGCACTGGGGATTCCGAGATGCAGCAGGGCACTGCAAGGTGGCATTGGACATTCCACAGTGCCACTGGGCATTCCATGGTGGCACTGGGGATTCCGAGATGCAGCAGGGCACTGCAAGGTGGCATTGGACATTCCACAGTGCCGTTGGGCATTCCATGGTGGCACTGGGGATTCTGACATGCCGCAGGGCACTGCAAGATGGCATTGGACATTCCACAGCGCTGTTGGACAACACATGGGTCGCAGCCAGGCACCTCACAGTGCTGCCAAACCTCGCACAGAGTTAGTGGGCATGGCACAACCCAAGAGTGGGCAATGCCTGGCACAGCCAGGCTGCCCTCCCATCCCCATATCCCATGTCCCCACATCCCCACATCCCCAGCCCAGCGCAGGCGTGTGGCAGCAGCGCATTGTTTTGGGCGCAGGAGCCCTTGCCCAGCAGATGGCAGGTATAACAAAGCAGCTTGCTGCGGCCAAGCCAATTATTTATCTAATTATGATTTACCACTTAACCACATGATCTTTCTGCAGAGTTGTAGGCAATTAAAACCGGGGTGATTATGTGGATTATGCAAATCGGCTGGAGCCGAGCGAATAAAATTGGAGATTAGAGTTTCACGCAGGCTGGATCTTGCACAGGGCAGGTCCTGGCAGGGCAGGGGGGCTGCAGAGAGTGGCAGGGGGCTGCAGGCAGGGCAAGGGCAGGGGGAGGCAGGGGCAGGGGGCTACAGGGAGGGGTAGGGGGCTACAGGGAGGGGCAAGGGGCTGCAGGCAGGGGCAGGGGGCTGCAGGGAGGGCAAGGGCAGGGGGAGGAAGGAGCAGGAGGCTATAGACAGGGACAGGGGGCTACAGGGAGGGGTAGGGGGCTGCAGGCAGAGTGGGGGCCCGGGACTCTGCCAAGGGAAGGGGTTGCAGGGCACAATCAGGAAGTGCCAGGGCAAGGTGAGAGGGTGTCTCCTGCCACCCCTCTGCCTTCCAGGTGCTGCAGTCCCCCTCCAGCAGAGCCAAGGGGTTCCACAGCCAAAAACTGCCCTCATCATGGAGGTGGGTGCCCGTACTGCTGGTGGGTGACTCTGCTGGCACCAGGGAGCTCCCAGCACCTACCCTGGCTGCACCCCAAAAAGGCAGAGAGGGGCTACACGGCGCAGCCCCCAACCCTTGCCCCATCCACAGGCGGCTCACAACGGGCTCCAGGGGCAATGGGTATTAATAACAGGTACTAATAACAGGTATTAATAACAAGTATTAATAACAGGCATTAATAACGGGTATTAATAACGTTGCCTGGCAGATTATACCGCCCGCCTGACTTGATATGAGATTTATGGATGGCGCAAACTCCAGAAATACAGAAGTATTAATGGTAATACCTCGTGTCCCAGCAAAGGTCACGGGCAATCTCCATCAATCCCACCGCGCCGCCAGCAAAGCCGAGGGGCTGGGCAGGATGGGTGGTCCCCCCCACATTCCTGGGATCCCCCCACATGCACAGCAGCACCACAGTTTATGACGGTGCAGATGGCCCAGCACAGGCCAGAGGGAAGGTTTTACCTTGGGATAAGGAATTAATGCTGGCAAACAGCAAATTTACAGCGTGTATTTTCATTTTCCCGATACCGGCACCATCTGCTACCGATCAGTGCCCCGTGTGCCCAGCTTTGAGCTGCAGGATGCCACGGAAGTCTTGGAAAGGCCTTGGCTTTCTCCGAACCAGGAGCCCTGGGACCTCCTGCACTGTCCCCCTGGGGTCCGCAGGGCCACCTTGATGGGTGTCCCCCTTTTCATGAAGCCTCCCAAGAATGGGCACCAGTGAGGAGGGTGTGAAGCAGCAGAGATGTCCCTGGAGCCACACTGTGCTGGGCATAGGGATAACACCGTCAGTGCTGATGGGACAGATCCAGAGAGGTCCTTTTCGCAGGGGAAGACCAACCAAAACCCCAGCAAGGGGAGAAGACCCGTCTCCTCTTCCCACGCTGGGATTTAGGGTGATTAGTGCTGGCAATCCCACGTGCCGGTGCTGGGAAGGCCGGCTGGTGCCCCCGCGTGTGCAGCATCCTCCCTTTCCGCCTACAGTAATCCTCAGCCTTTCGAGCAAATTATTAAAATTCACTTATATTTAATCTGCCTGCTGGAATTAATTGAATTTTTACGCTTGGCAAATGTCAGTGGGTGCACGCTGCCTCCCAACGGGGACCTGGCTGCAGGTGCAGCGGGTGCAGCCCCCGGCTTTCACCCCTTTCCTGGGATAAAACCCACCCTGAAGGGTAGGATAGGGTGCCCAGAGCACCCTCGGCCCCTATCGGCAACGGGTGGTGGGATGCACGGATGCCAGCCCTGCAGGAATGCTCAGTACCACTGGGAACACTTCCTGAACCTGCCTCCCTCCACAGGGAGACTCCCCAGATCCCACGGGATTCCCACTGCGGGTCCTCAATGGCTTTGGAGGGCACCTGGGGAGCCCCCTTGCTTCCCTCCCAAAACCTGTGCCAGATAGTGCCAGCACCCTGCCTGGTGCTGGGGTTGTGTGCCAGGTGATGAGAGCCTTCCTCCCCTCCCCATCATCCTCCTCGAAAATTGCCAAAGTGTCTAATTTGCCCACTGGGAAGGCTGAGAGAAAAGAGCCTCTATTTTGCCAGTAATAAGCCCTCCAGACAAAGGCAGGATGAGCCATTCAGCGGTGGGAAGGGGGAAGGGTCCGGCCCCATGCAGGAGCAGTGTCGGAGGATTGGGAAAGGAGATTCCTTCCCTCCTGGAAGAGCCAGCACCGGGACACGCACAGCATCCTGGCACCACCCTGGGATGACCTCAGCCCATGCATCCATGGGATCCTGAGCTCCTGGACGGGGTGGTGGGATGGGCAACACCAGCCACAGTGACGGAGACACTCAATGAAGACCAATTCCCAACACCACATGGCCCCACTCCCTGTTTTCCCTGGGAAGAGCCCCACTCCCTGTTCAGGGGCTCCTTCCCCACCCACCGGGATGGAGAAGTTCACAATCAATGGAGGAGTTCATGGTCGACGGAGGAGTTCACGGTCAGCTTGAGCCACAGGGGACCCCAGGCCCCGGCGGGCAACTTCCAAACTTGACTGGCGCTTGCCCCCCTCCACGGCCCGCCCGGGATTATCATAAATTAAGACGTAATTACTCCATGGAAATTTACAGCACAAAGCTGCGGCGCTAACAAGTGTGTTTGGCGGCACTGGAGGGAGATACAAAGCGCTATTGTTTGGCGGGCACCAAAAAAGCTGCTCTGCCCCCAAAAGCACACATCCCGGGGACAGGGATGAGGATGGGGATGGGGATGGGGATGGAGTGACACCATCACGGCCGTCTGAGCGGCGCAGGGAGCCACGTGCGTGTCCCATGTGAGAGGGGACGGAGAGGGACACTGTGTCCCAAAAGGAGGGTGCCAGTATGGAGGAGTGGGTGAGGGTGGGTAAGGGCTTCCCAGGGTGATGGATGCCCTCCGAGCGGGTGCCACAGCTCTGCTTCTCAACAAAGACACCTCCTTTATTCCCTCAGCTCCCATCCATGGGCGATCCCACCCACCCATGGGTGCTGTGCCCAGCAACCCCCCACTCTGAGCCCCCTTTCCCTGACTCCAGCACACATGGGGTTAAAACTAAACCCCCTGGGGACCTAGAGAGGGGGACACAGGGGGACCAGTGCCAGCATTGGCATGTGTGACCTCCCTCCCTCCCTCCCCCCCTCCAGTGCTGCCACACTCCCCCAGCTGTCACACCTATTAAAAAATAATAATAATCAACGTTCAAAAAAAACCCAACAAAAACAAACCCAACAACACAGCACGAAAAAATTCAGGCGGCTAAAACAAATCCAGCAATAAAGGAGACGGGATCCTCGGAAAGCTGGCAGTGCAATTAAGCAGTTTTCTGCTGTACGCCGATAATCACCTAATTATACTATTAATGACAGTTCAACCTGCTCAGAAATAAAAGGACATTCTTCCATAACAGGATGCCAGCTGTTTGTTACAGATGTCAAACATCTTTAAAGCATTATTATTAAAAGAAGGGGGGAAGGACGATGCTTGGGGATGCTGAAGCATTGCCGGTTTTCCCCTCCTAAAGCATCTTGCAAGGGACGAGGGGGGGTTTTGGGGTGTCATCCCCACTCTTAACATGGGTGGAAAAATCTGTCGGAGGGGTGTTTCTCCAGGGGCTGATGTTTGGTGTCACCAATACCCCACGGCAGCTTGCGGCAAGAGGCGGCTGGGTTTAATTAAGCGCAGCGCTCGGGAAATAAAGTTAAAAATTAGTAATAAAATTAGAGGGGGGGGATGCACCCCACTGCCAGGCTCGGGGCAGGGCTGGCCCCGCTCCCCGATCCCCCCTCGCTGCCACCGGCGGTGCCTCGAGTGCGGCTGCCGCCGGCAGAGCCCGCGCACGTGCCGCGGTGCCGTGCCAAGGAGCATCCTGGCAGGTGCCGACAGCCGGTGCCAAGGAGAGGGAAAAGGGGGGGACACGCTGTAAAGAAAGGAAGCACCTGCTCCCCCTCGAAACTCCAGGGTGGGTTGGGAGGTGAGCGATGCCCGCTGCACCCCGGGGACTGGGGTGAGGCAGCGCCAGGAGGGGAGATGCCAGGGGGACAGCAGCAGGGTGGCAGTGGTACCCCAAAACGCCAGCCAAAATCCCACTGGGGTAATTCTAATTCCACCTCTCCCCTTGCAGCCATGCCTGGGGGGCAGCCGGGTGCCCGCCCACCGTGGGGTGATGCCAGTGCTGGTGCTACGCACCCACCCACACAGGCACCCAGCTTTACACCCTGTCCTATATAGCTACGGGCCAATCTCTCCGTAAGACCATCGGGAACCTCTCTTAGCCTGGGAATAAAGAGACTATGGAGAGGGATGGTGGGAAGAAAAGAGGCAGGAAAAAAAGGGGTGTCTGGGAATAATTCGCCCCCTTCCAAGCCGCACGGCTACTGATGCCCTGGGTACCAGCAGGGCCCTGGCATGAGCAGGATGGCTGCAGAGAGGCATCGGATTTTGAGGGTGCCCACCCACCCACTCAGAGCTGGGGGGGCTGCAATGGAACCCCCTCCTTAGGCCAGGACCCCCAGCCCCGACCTCCTGGCACACGCTGGGCTGGCATCATCCCCCACTTGCCAGGTGGGACCCGGCAGGAAAAAACCATCTGGGAAGCGTCCCCTCGAGCCCTGAGCGATGCCCCCAGTCCCCCCCTTCCTCTGGCTCTCCCCTTGTCCCCTCCTCAAACCATCACGGGGAAGCTGGAAAGTGGTTGACATGGTTGCCATGGCGACCGAATTTAGGACTGGCAGGAGGAGGAGGAGGAGGAGAAGGATGGTGGGGTGGGCAAGGGCGGAAGGCGGGAAGGGTTTCCTGGCACCCCAACTTAGCCGGGACCCCCACCCCACCCCAAGCATCCCCCAGTTCCCACTCCGCACCCCACGAACAGCCTCACGCAGCCCTGGCCACGCAGCCCGCGAGGGTGAGGAAGGGCAGCCCCCAAGGGCAGCCCCGAGACGGGGGCGCTGCCGGGAGCGGGCTGAGCCCCGAGCCCCCCAGCCCCAGCCCGGGGGTGGCTGTCCCCGCCCGGCGCTGCCGAAAAGCCGCCGGTGACTCATAGCTCGCACCAGCGGCACCCGCCGAGCGGGTGTTTACGCGGCATCACCCAGCTCCTTCCATCTGCTTTGATCCAGGGGCTAAATATTCCCGGCCCCAGCATAAAAATAGGAACCATTTGGGAAGGTCCTGAGTCAGCAGCATCCGCTGCCGGCACCCACTGCCATCCTCGCCGGCACGCCAGGCACCCACCGGGGAGTCCCGGGGCCCCTCCAGCTGGGGGCTGCCAGATCTGGGGACACCCACAGGGACGGGGGGGACCCCAAAAGGCTGCGTGTATTTGGGTGCCACCCTTGTGCCTGCTGGGGCACAGAGCCAGGCCCTCCGGGGATGCTCTGTGTCCCCAGGGGGTGCCGCTGTCCCCAAAGGAGGGTGCTGTCTCCAAGGGACACTGGCACTGGCTGAAGGGTGACAACTGCCCCCACGTTATCTCAGGGAAAACCAGCCCGAGCACGGTTCCCATACGGACCAGCAGGGAATGGGGTCCCCTCGCTGTCCCCCCGCTCTCAGTGATGCTGGATGGCGGGTCCCCATCATCCCCGGTGTCCCCTTGCAGCTGGCTGAGCCCCACCGCACATCTCACCGCCCCATGACCAGAGGGACAGAGGGGACAGGAGCATCGGTGACCAGAGGCGTAGAGAGGACAGAAGCACGGGTGACCAGAGGGACACAAGGGGACAGAAGAGCCGTCTGAGTCCCGTGCCAGCCAAGCTGGGAGAACAAGCCACCGAGGAGCGAGGAGCGTGACACGGACCATGGCCAGGCGGTCCCTGCGGCGGTGACAGTCCCCAACAGGACTCTCGCCGCTGAGTCACGGCCACCAGCCCCGCGCTGAGGGAAGCCCCGCGAGCCCAGGACGGGCAGAAGGTCCCCATGTCCCTCTGCTCCCCCCCGAGCTGGCCCACCGGCAGCCACCGGCGGCGATCCCGCTGCGTGCCAGCGCCTCCCGCATCATTCCCCCCTGACTGCCTTAAATCTCCCAGCCTGACACTTCCATGTTCCTCTCCGTCTTGCTTCTCTCCTCCGATTTTGTTCCTCCTCCCGCGAGGAGCCGGCTCGGAGCAGGGTTTTCCAGGGCGCAGGAATTAGTGCATTAGCAACAAGGGCAAAGGCAGAAGTTTCACGCAACAGGAGATGCCGCCGGGAACCCCGGCTCGAGCGGCGCGTGCTAAATAGGGAATTTAAGGGGGGAAAAAAGCCAAGCCCCGACCCGCCTCCCTGCACCTGCATCCTCCGGAGGGGTCCCCACGGCGAGGGGTGGCACCGAGGCCGGGCAGGAATCACCCCCGGCCGCTGCGGGCGGCGGAGAACAGCGAGCAGCAAGGGCACGGTGTCTGGGGGGCAAGGTGGGCAGCGGGACCCCCAGAGCGGGCACAGAGGAGGGCGCAGGGTCGGGCGGTGCTGAGAGTGAGCGAGGGGGCCACGGGCAAGCACGTCCCCCATGTCCCCACGGCGGCACAGCGCTGCGGAGGGGGGTGTCTCACCGCGACCCCTCCCGGAGCGGGGGACCCCCTAAGCTCACCCCAGCGCCCCCCGGCCACCCTTCCTGGCTCGCCTTCGTGCACTCCGGCGCAGGCGCCTCGGGCAAAGCCGCTCGCTCCGGTAACAACCACATGCCAAAGCCATTTCCTGAAACAAACACCCATCGGCGGGGGAGCGGCCACGCGGGGGCACGGAGCCCACGGACCCCCGGGGAGGGACCCTTCCACGGCACCCCAGCGCCGGGAGAGCGCCCCTGAGCTCGCCCGCCTGCCCGAGCCTGCACTCCGAGCCCGCAGCCCCGAAAGCACCTCGAGTCCCCAGCCTGAGGCTGCAGCCGGAGGGCGCACCCCAAAAGCACCTCGAGTTCGCACCCTCAGCTCCCAGCCCGAGCCTGCTGAGCCTGCACCCGCAGCGTGCCCCCCGAACACGCGCCCCGAGA
The DNA here is from genome assembly GCA_013396735.1 of Grallaria varia. NCBI lineage: Eukaryota > Metazoa > Chordata > Aves > Passeriformes > Formicariidae > Grallaria > Grallaria varia. Next base: position 58,842 of record VWZG01005234.1, read on the forward strand.
GCACCTCCAGCTCCCGCCCCGAGCCCCCACCCCC
>VWZG01005234.1:70457-98498 GCA_013396735.1 Grallaria varia
CCCGGTATTTCAGGTCTGGCACCCAAGCCGGCGCCTTCGGGAGCCAGCGGTCCCGCAGGGACATCACCCCTGCCCGGGGCCACCGCCGTGGGGATGACACAGGCCACGCCGCAGAGGAACAGGAATAATTCCCCGGGTGATCCCGAGCGGTTTTGGCTGCATCTCCTTGGCGCAGAGGGGTCAAGAGTCCGGGAGCACCAGGATGGGGAGCCACCGTGGCCAAAAGCAAAGCCTGACGGCTGGATCCAGCCCCTTGGGGAGGAGGGATAAGCACTTGCACCCCCCAGACCCCAGGAGGACCCCATCCCAAATCCCTGCCATCAGCAGAAGCGGAGGAGCGAGGGCGATAGATAACAGCCCTCTGTGCGGGCGAGATAAATAGCCCCAGCAGCGCCAAGCTGTACTCGGCCAGGAGCTAATAGGGGCTGTCAGGGCGGTTTAGAGGAGCAGAGCATCGTTTCGGGGCCCGGCTGGGAGGACGCCGAGGGGAAGTGACAAGGAAGCTGAGCAGAAAGCGACAGGCAGTACACAAAGAGCATGTCCTCTGTAAGTGGCGATAAACCTCGGAAAAAAAAAAGAAAAGCTAAATCAGTTGTTTAGCCGATGTACCACATGCTGACAGGGCAAATGTGAAGGCTTTTATGGCCACATGGGTTTTCATTTGCAGTTATTCATAGCGGAGCCGGGCGCTTTATCTCACTTTACATTATGTGCAACCACAATGCAGACACTTGCACCGCAACGCATTGCCTCCCTGGAAAATATTAATATGTAAATGTCAGGCTCCGAGGGCAGCGAGGGAACGGCGAGGGAATGGCGAGCAGGGAGCAGGCTGGGAGATAAAACCTGCCCTGGAAGGAAGGGGGGCAAGCAGGACCCCCTGCCTGCACCCACGGGTGTGCAGGAGAGGCAGAGGCAGGGGGCACAGCCCTGCACACAGGCGTGTTCACCTGGGATGGAAGCATGCAGCGGGGAGCTCGGTGTGCACACGGGGTGTGCGTGTGTGTGTGTGCACACGTGTGCAGGATGTACACCCTCAGCAAAACAGGATGTGTGTGTGTGCGCGCGCGTGCGTGTGTGTATGTGCGTGCACACACAAACGTGTCCACCACATACAACCTCTGCAGAGAGGGGTGCCTATGTGCGCACACACAAGCATGCACAACGCCTGCATCACCAGCGTGCTTGGCCAGCAGCTCTGCAGAAGGACAGGCAACCTCAGTGGACTGGTGTGTGTGTGTGTCACACAACCACTACAACCCCACATCATGCGCACCATCGCACCCCCACACCCACCCACCACTCCTCACGGCGCAGGGACCCCCACGCCCCCATGACGGCCCCCCATCCTCGCTGCCTGGAGAGCCACGCGTGGTCCAGGGGAGCCGTGCCCGCTCTGAAGGATGCTGGGTTGGGAGGATGCCCTGGCCGGGTGAAGCGCGCCGGCGCCGTGTGCCAGCGCCTGCACAGCCCCGTCGGGCAGCGCTCCAGCCATGCCTGCTGTTCCCGGGCTCCGTTCCTCTCTGAGAGCCTCCAGCCCCGGGGTAGTGCCAGACTGACAGCCTGGAGGCTATTTATTCGCAAGCAGAGGCATCGGGAGCTGCTGGCGGATGCAGCCGCCTTTGTCCTACAGGGAAGTTTGCTCCCTGCCTCCCGCCTGCCCCTTATCCCCCCCCATTTTTCCACCTCCAATGCACCATCCAAACCCAGGGAGGCACTTGGCAGCAGAGGGGGGCTCACAGCCCATAGTTCACAGCCCTGACTGCCCACTGTGCCACAGCAGGACTTGCCACAAGGCCTGGACATGCAGGGATGCCACACAGATGCCATGCTCCCTGCACCTCTAGCACCCCTTGGCATCACCCACTCAAGCCAAGGGGCTGGAAGTCACACCCAAGGGGCTGGAGGTGACACCCCAGAGGTGGTGGTGGGGCAGGAGGAGGACGGGCACCCAAGCTCAGGCTTTGCTCCCTGGCACTGTGCCAGCCGGGGTGGGGGGCACCTCCGAAACGTGGCCCCCCTTGGCCGTTACCAGGAGAAGCGCTGGCAGCCGGCGCTGGCACAGGGACAAGCCTGGGAGGGAGGTGGCCCCCCAGCACCTCGGGGAAGGGAACAATCCCCGGGCATTTCTTTTTTGGCAGGCCCCGGGTGCCCCCCCTCTGTGCCCCCCGTCCTCCTCCAGCGCTCGGGCGCAGGGATACAATTAAATCAGTGTTCTGCTAACAATCTGCCGGCTAATAAGACATTTTCCTCCCTCTCCCTCCTCCCCCCCACTCCACCCCAATCCGTGTGTGATGGGAGCGCTTTGATATGAGAGTGGACTCTAATGGGTTCGGTGTAAGGGAGCCTTAATTTATTACGTGCCTGTAATTGATGTTTGTATAAAGTAGCTCTTACAGCTCCTCAGAGCGGGAGATGAAAAGCAATCAGTCAGCCATTTGCCTCGAAAGGAAGGAGAGAGGAGAAGACAGACAGCGAGAAAGAACCAGACATGCTCATCAAGCCTGGAGAAAAACCCAGAAAACGAGGGAACAAACAAAATCACCCTCATGCAGCCTCTCCAGTGGCTCTGGCACCGCTGGGTATCACCACCAGCATCCCTGGGTATCACTGCCAGCACCTCTGGGTAGCACCACCAGCATCCCTGGGTATCACTGCCAACATCCCTGGGTACTGCTGCCAGCATCCCTGGGTAATGCTGCCAGCACCCTTGGGTACTACTGCAAGCATCCCTGGGTATCACTGCCAACATCCCTGGGTACTACTGCAAGCATCCCTGGGTAATGCTGCCAGCACCCTTGGGTACTACTGCAAGCATCCCTGGGTATCACTGCCAACATCCCTGGGTACTGCTGCAAGCATCCCTGGATAAAGCTGCCAGCACCCTTGGGTACTACTGCAAGCATCTCTGTGTACCACTACCAGCATCCTTTAGTACCACCACCAGCATCCCTGGGTACCACCACTGCCAGCATCCTTGGGTACCACCCCTAGGTCCCGCTCCCGCCACCGCTGGGTACCCGCGCCACCCCCGCGTGCCAAGGGCCGGATCCTGCGGGGATGCCGTGGCTGTGCAGCCCGGTGGAGCCGCGCCAGGGCAGGATGTGGCCCCCTCCCGCGCCGGCCACACGCGTGGGGCTGATTAGGCTGCGGCAGCTGGTGCTGAGCTGCTCTAATGACAGCGGGCGCTGGGGAGTCACGTGCCACCCAGCGCTGGCTGGGGAGCCACACGTCACCGGCCCCGGCAAAAAATCGGTGCTAAATTGAATCAATCCATCTTGGAAATGGCTCTTGTCAGCCGGTGTCAGGGAGAGCGTCTGCAGGAGAGAGATCAGGCGGGGGCAGGCCGGCGAGGGCCTGGCGGTCGGCACCGCCGCCGCGGCACCGCCAAGTGTCTTCTGACCCCTCCTCATATGGTGGGCATGGGGGATCTTCCTGCTGTCATGGGGGGCACAGCATGGCACCCCCATCCATCCAGCGGGAAAAGCAGAGCCCGGACCGCGTCGCACTATGCCATGCCTCAGTTTCCCACACAGGGCACGCTGTGCCCCCCATCTGGTGAAGGAGGGAGGGCAGCTCCACATCAGGACGGCTGGAGACCCCCCCAGTGCCCATCTGCACCCCAACACTGTGCCCAGGGCAGAGCATGCCAGGCTGGGAAGGACGACTCCACGCCGGGGAGACAAAGACGCTGGCACTTGACACAAATATAGATGGATCCTCTATGTATGGACCCCACAGCCTGGCGAATTAAAACGTAGTGCGAAAAGGGGGACGGAAACAGCCCCAGTGATTGATTTTCAATCCAGACATTCGAACCAACCGAATATGTCACCCAGACAAGCCCTCGGAAAGCGGCGGCAAGCCCAGATTTATCCTCCGCTTGGACCGCAGGCCATCAATCCCTATCCATCCCTGGGAAATGGCTTAACGTCCCCATCTTCCCATCATGGTGCCCATGCCATTGCCGGGACAGCGGGTGGGATGGGCCCCATGATGGGAAGACGGGGAGCAGGAGCCATTGCCATGCCAGGAAAGAGGATCCAGGCAAAGGGACACATACCCAGGCTGCTAACGAAGGCAATTAGAGGGGAAAGCATCCCTCTCGCCGCTTCTCCTAATTAAGAACCATCCAATTCCCCAACCCGCCTGTTCCCCGGCTCCGGTACAGCCTGTTATTTACCTGCAGCTAATAGGTTGGGCGCAGCTAATGATAGTCTTGTATCAAATGGCTGGATCTTGGCTTCTGACAGCTTTAAAGACCCGTCTCGGGGACACGAGGGTTTCTAATTACGGGGTTCGTCACGGGAAGGCTGGGTTCAACGCCAGTCACTCTCCCCGGGTGACATTTCTGCCCGGATTGGAAATCTAAACACAGCCCAGCCAGTTAAGGTTAAAAATACGGCGCTCGACAAGACAAGGGATCATAATTTGGGTCACCGCCGGGTTTAATTAATTGGAATGGAGCAATCAAAGCACAGCGTGCGGTAATTACAGCCCGGGTTGGGGCAGGGCTGGGGGAGGTGGCGAGGGGCTGCGGGGGGATGCTCCCCACCGTGGGGCTGGGCAGGGAGGCAGCGCCCTCACCCCGGGGTGCCGGCGGGCATCGCGTGCAAGGAGCCGGCAGGGCAGGGAGGGAGACGCGAAGGAAGCGAGCCGGCAGCTTCCAAGCACGCCATTCCCAGCGGATCCCACACCGGCCCCACATCAATCCCGAGCAGGCAAAGCAGGGTCCGTCCCCAGGGCTCCTATCCCCACAGTGCCACGCCGATGCAAGCCCAGGCTCCCGGCCACCACTGCGGCTCTGCCGGGCCCACGCCGAGTGATTTATTTTCACCAATTACTAGGGCACTTTTCCCTTGGCCAGGACCACGCTTAATTGATTGGAACCTATTGAAAAGAAATTAACCAGCACCAGGGCACGGGGACCTGTTTACGGCTCCTCCGTGGGGCAGCAGGGAGTGGCTGGATGATGCACGGTGGGAACAAGAGGAGGAAGGTGGGACAACACACAAATCCCCCAAGTACCCCCTTATGCCGCTCATTGGCTCCTCTGTGATGGTTATTGCTGACGGAAGGGCAAACTGAGGCACCGAGCAGCACAGAGCAGAAGTGAAACCACATCTTGGCACTTCCTAGCTGGAAAACCTCTCCATGGCGTGGACAGAACCGAAATGTTCCTGCCCACACCACAGCCCCGGGAGGAAGGATGCTCACAACAGTGACCCCATTAAGCGAACCCAGCTAGCATTAATTTGACCCCATCCGCCGCGCGCTAATCAGCTGTAACCGTGGCACCCAGCTCAATCCAAATTGATTTACCGAGGCTGGAAATGGATACAAACGTGATTAAAGGCTTTTTATTTTCCATAGGTCCTCTCTAAAATGATTCAAATCAATTGCTACGTGCAGGGTCCTCTTCCTCCTCGCCGGTCGACCCCGCGGCGCCGCGGAGGGGCAAAGCAAAGCCCCTGTGCGGCGCCGCGGGGTCAGCCGCGGAGGGAGCGACACCCCACTTTCCACCCCTACGCCACGAAAGCCACGAGGAGGAAGGGGAGCAGCCCCCCAATTTTCCCCCCCCCGGCCGAGCAACCCGCACCCCTGGCGGGACCCCTCGCATCCCTGAGCGGCGGGACGCCGGCGCGCCGGGCGGCCCTGGCGAGCGATCAAAGCCCATTAGGCTGAGCGCCGATGCGCGCCCGTTGTTCGTCAATTATTCAAACAATAATTGCACCCTTATTTAAAGTCTAGTCTTGCGTGCGCGGCACTGCAGGCTGCCAAGGCCCACGTTAGATTTACACCCCCGGCGCGCTCCCGTCGCCAATTAATTAAGCAAACACATTCCTCCGCACGCTCTCAGGTGTACAACCTGCCCGGTTCGGGTTCATCGTGGCGTCACCGGTGGGTGCCCACCTGGGCAAGGGGTCGCACCCCCTGGGAGGGCCATATCAGGGCTCCCCGTTATTAGGATTTCCCTGCGGATGGGGATGGCTGCTCTCGCCCTGCTCCAAAGTTGATTAAAGATTAAGCAATCCCCTCATCTACACTTCCCTACAAATTTCCCCTTTGGAAAAAAATAAAAAAAGGTGGGGAGGAGGGGGCTGACACCAGCATTTGTTATTAAGGGCCCCCCTTGTCCCCACCGGTACCTAACGAGGGGGGAGGCTGGGAGTGACAGTCACCAAGAGGTCAATTCATTCATCTGGCCATGTTATTACAAGTCCAAATTTATTGTCACCGGGCCACATTAGCACTGGCACGGAGGACGCGAGGTTGCACCCCTACTGAATAAGCAGATAAATGAAAGACATCTGGAGAGCAGAATGAAGGGGCAGATTATTAATGCTGAAATTTAGAAGCCAAGGTCTAAGCCACGAATCCATCAGCGCAACCAGTTATGTCCAATAAATTAGGAGAGAGAAGGATTGAAGGATGGTATATTAAAGGCAACATTCATTTCTGAACTGGCACGAGGGCTCGCAGGCATCCTGCCTCGGCAGGGTTAACCCTTGGTGGACAGGGACGGGACGGAGCTGGGGAGGCAGTGGCTGGGGGGACGGGGTGCCCTGGTGATGGGGCCCTGCACAGAGCCAGCCCTGGCACCGGGGTTGTCACCTGTGATCACAAGTGGGTATAAAGGAGGGCGCACAACAATGGAACCTGCAGGATGAGGGAGCCTGACCATGGCATGTGCACATGCGGGAGATGCTGGCACGGGAGCACAGGGCATCCTGTGGCCACTGCACAGGGAGCACAGCAGACCCTCAGCCCTTCCCACGGCCTGTCCATCCTCCCCAATTAAGGGAGGCCTCGGGGGTCTGCAGGGCTCCTCACAGCATCTGTGACCTCTGTCCCTGGGCTGGGGTTCAGCTGGCCCTGCTGGTTCTTTGGGGACACATTGCCAAGGGGGACAGGTAAGGATTGAAGGGACAGAGCCCTCAGTGGTCCTGGAGGCATCTCCAAGGAATGATGCCTGCAAGGGGAAAAATCAGGATTTTTTTTGCACCCAAGCAAGCCGTTTGGGGGGGTGACTGCACAGCAGTGGGGACACCAACCCGCGTCTCCCCATGGCACCCCACAACTGGCATTTGGGAGGGGAGATGATGGTGAAACAGGGGTTCCCTGATGCTGGGTCGTCCTGGCCCAGCAGCAAAGGGGTGTAGGGCAGGAAGGCACACAGGGCCCCCCAACACTGACCTGGCCCCCAAAACACCAGACCGAGCCCCCCTGCCTGGCCCCAAACCCCCCCCAGCACCTCCAGCCTTCCCAGTGCCCTCACCAGTTTGGGCCTTCCCAGTGCTCCTGCTGGTTTCAGCATCTCTCCCCCTCCCCGCAGCGGCTCCCAAGCAAATTTCGAACAGCCTCATCTGGCATCTGAGGGATTTGGGATTTGTTTAAGCTCTTTTCACCCGGCGGACTTTAATCGGCGCGTTTGCCTGACCTCCAGCCCCGGTGAAACCGCGTCTGTGCCGGCACTGCCGCCGGAGGGTCCCGGCTGGGGGCGATTCCCAGCGCCAAAGCCCAGGGCTGCCCCCAGGATAGCTGGGATTAGCTATCAAATAACTTTGCATTTAAACCCCTTTTAACAGGGCTCGGGGTCAGGAGGGTGAGGGCAGAGGTTAAGCCTGGCCGCGGCCGGGCGCTGACCCCACGGAGGGGCACACCGGGGAGGGGACGGGGCGGCACGCGGGGTCGGGGGGTGCAGGACCCTCGCCCCGGCCGTGCCACCCACCCACTTCCCCTCGCACGGTGGGGGTGGCAAGGGGGTGGATTGCAGGGACCCCACGGTGGGGTGTCCACAGGGTGGGGTGTCCCCATGGTGGGGCGTCCCCACAGTGGGGTGTCCCTGGGGTGGGGTATCCCCACAATGGGCTGTCCCCGGACTGGGGTGTCCCCACGGCGGGGCATCCCCACGATGGGGTGTCCCCACGGTGAGGTGTCCCCACAATGGGGTGTCCCCGGGGTGGGGTGTCCCCAAGGTGTGCCGTCCCCACAGTGGGGTGTCCCCACGGTGGGGTGTTCTCGGGGTGGAGTGTGCCCACGGTGGGGTGTCCCCAGGGTGGGGTGTCCCCACAATGGGGTGTCCCCATGGTGGGATGTCCCCAGGGTGGGGTGTCCCCACAGTGGGGTGTCTCCAGGGTGGGGTGTCCCCATGGTGGGGTGTCCTCGGGGTGGAGTGTCCCCAGGGTGGGGTGTCCCCATGGTGGGGTGTCCCTATGGTGGAGCATCCCCACGATGGGGTGTCCTCACGGTGAGGTGTCCCCATGATGGGGTGTCCCCACGATGGGGTGGGTGTCCCCGGGGTGGGGTGTCCCCAAGGCAGGGTGTCCCCACAGCGGAGCATCCCCACAGTGAGGTGTCCCCACGGTGAGGTGTCCCCACAGTGGGGTGTCCCCACAGTGGGGTGTCCTCACGGTGGGATGTCCCCATGGTGTGACGTCCCCACGGCCCCCATCCTCGCCGCCCCCGTCACTTACTGAGGCTCTGCAGCAGAGACGACCAGCTCTTCATCTCCAGCATGGCGAGGGTCCCGCAGCCCCCTCCCCAGGCCGGCGCTCAGGCAGTGGGACGCAGAGCCCTGGTGCTGAGCCGCCCGTGGGTGACAGCGACCATTTTATTCCTTTTTAACTCTGCCTGCGTGACTCCGGCGCGCTCGTCCTCCCCCTCCCCACCGCCCGGGCTGGTCCTGAGTTGGGGAGCTTTGCTTTTCCCTCCCTTCCCTCCTCCTCCCTCCTTGCACTTGATAGCAGCCTTGTCAAGAGCGCCGAGCTGTGCTGACCCCTGCCCCGGCGCTGCTAATTAAGGCGGCGCAGTGACAGCCCCAGTGCCTGCCGCCGCTCCGCCGCATCGCTGCTCCTAATTGGAGAGGCTCTGGGGTTCTCCATAACCGCCCAGTTGGGGCTCAGGGGTCTGGGGGGGTCCCGCACCCATCCCAGGGGGTGGGGGTGCCTGGGGATGTAGCAGCCAGCCCGCATCTCCCATCAAACTCCCATCAAACTCCCAGAAATTATTGCGTGAGTGATGGAAAATCGGATAAAAAGACCGTGAAGTCTGTAGGGGAAGTGGGAATGGGGAAGACAGAGGTGAGCGATTCCCCTGGGAGCGTTCCCTGGCTGAAGGGCACCTCGTGCTGGGGCCTCCCGGTGTATTTTCGGATAGCAAAGAGGAGTGAGGGCAGTGGCAAAGAGAAGGATGGAGGTGAGCAATTCCCTCAGGAACATCCCCTGGACAAGGAGCACCTCGTGGCAGGGCCTCCTGATGTATTTTTGGATGCTTAGGAAGAGTGAGGCCGAGCAGGCATGGCGGGGAGCCAAGACGTGGGGTCCTATCTCCCTGCGGCAGAGCACTCCCAGGGGCTGCACTGGGGTATCAGCCAGGACACCCGCGTCCTGTCCCTGTCCCTACCCTGCTGTGAGACCCCGTGTGGCTGGGGGGGTCGCAGGGGTGCCCCCGGGGCTGTGCCCCCTGGGCTGTGCCAGCTGCCGGCCGGACGGACGGATCCATTGTGTCGTGACAGGCGAGCTGTTTTATCGCGTCGAGGGAGCCGGCGGCAGCCATGGGGCTGACCCCGCCGGCGGGCTGAGGAGAAACAGAAGAGGGGTTGTATCATCTGGGGGTCAGAGGGCAGGGAGGCAGCCGGCCCCCCCGCGCTCCCAAATTCCTGGGATGCACGCCCGGGCAGGCAGCTGTGCGCGGCCCCTGGGACGCAGGTTGGGGGCTGACAGTCACCCCCCAGCCCTCCGAGTCCCTGCACTGCCAACCCAGCCTCCCCTTGTCCCTCCTGCACCATGAGGGCTGCACCTTCAAATGGTGTCACCCACCTGTCCTGTAGCACCCCTGGTGTCCCCAGTCTCTCCTGTCCAACAGTACCTCGGAAAAAATGTCCCCAGCTCATCCTGTCCTGTGAAACTCTTGGTGTCCCCAGTCTGTCCTGTCCCACAGCACCCATGAAAAAAATGTCCCCAATCCATCCTGTCCTGCAGCACCACTGAAACGGTGTCCCCAACCTGTCCTGTCCTGCAGCACCACTGAAACAGTGTCCCCAACCTGTTCTGTCCCATAGCATCACTGAAATCATGTCCCCAACCTGTCCTGTCCTGTAGCACCACTGAAAGTGTCCCCAACCTGTTCTGTCCCATAGCATCACTGAAATCATGTCCCCAACCTGTCCTGTCCTGTAGCACCACTGAAAGTGTCCCCAACCTGTTCTGTCCCATAGCATCACTGAAATCATGGCCCCAACCTGTCCTGTCCTGTAGCACCACTGAAATGGTGTCCCCAACCAGCCCTGTCCCACAGCAGAAGCTGCCACCGCAGGAGGACACAGACAGGGACAAGGATGCTCACAAACCACCCCAGTGTCTCCCAGTCCAAACCAGTGAGCAGGGGGGTCACTGCTTTTCCCATGCCACCCCAAAATCCAGTGTCACCCCTGTGCTGGGGTTCTGGTGGGACAGGCAGGGGTGGGATGGCAAAAGCAGCCCTGACTCCCATGGAATTCACTAGAAAACATGTCCCCAAGGCCGGAGCGATGTCCCAGCACGGTGAGATAGGGATGCTCGGTATGACCCTCCTCCCCACTCCCAGCGGCAGGAGTTTTGGGCAGGCACCAGGCCATGCTGTCCCCCCAGATCTGTCCCCAAAATGCACCTCCCTCTGGCACCAATCCCGCTGGCCTGACACCCCTGGCGTTGGGCACGGCCAAGCTGCAGGAGCACAACAGTGATAACCACAGGTGTCAGAGTCCATCTCTGTCACTTCAGCCCAGCACCAGGGGGTGCGCAGGGCAGTGGGGAGCAAATCCCCACCCCAGGAGCCTCGCTGAGCCTCCCCATCCCCTCCTTCTCTCCCCTCCCAGCAGCCTTTGTGCCGCCACTGAGCCGGCACCTCTGGGGTGGATGCATTAAGGCAACACAAAGCAGCGCCGAGAGGCATTTCGGCTGCAATTTTCTCTGCTCCATTATTGACAAACAAGCTGCTTCACACAGGTGATGGCAAGGCCAGCGTGGCAGCTGGGATACCGTGCCATGTCGTGCTGAGCCGTGCCAGCTGGATGGCCCCACTCCTGCCCCCCCGGGATGGTGACGGCCACGATGCCCGCCCATCCGCTATGCTCCCCACCCCAGGGTCACACGGATCGAGACGTCACCCCTAAAAAACAAGGGGGAAATTAGCAGCAGGGAGTGCTCCAGGCTCAGCCATGGTGCTGATCCGTGCGCCGGCGTTGCCGCCGGGCAGCCCCTTTCCCCCGGCCAGGGCGGCCGGGCACAGCGTGCGGCGAGTCTGTCGTTAGCACCGTGCCAAACCCAAAGTGGCTGCTTCGGAACGGCAATCCAATAAAAGTGCTACTTGTCTATTTATCATCCTCAGGGCTTTTTATCACAGTGCAGATGGCTGCTACCTTCGCAAGGCACAGCAGTGCGCTGGCACGCGCCCACCGCACAGAAGCTCGGGCGCCACAGAGTCTGTGCGTACACCTGCGAGGAGCCGGCGGCCGCCTGCTCCGGCAAAGCACCACGACTCCTTGGGACACGCCGGGTGCCAGCCTGGACGGTGCCTGCACCGGCCGCTTGGCACCAGAGCTGGGCATCGAGCATCGGAGCGGGGCGTTTGCGCTCGGGGTGTGCACCGGGTGTTTGCGCGGGGTGTTTGCACCCGGCATGCTCATGGAGCATTTGCACTAAGGATCTTCACCAGATGCTGGGATGAGGCATTTCAACCAGGAACGTTCACCAGGCGTCTGCACAGGGTGTTTGCACCAGGCACCTGCCCCAGGCATTGGCACGGGGCATTTACACTGATCATTTGAACAAGGGGTTTGCACAGGGCGCTTGCACCAGGGATGTCCACTGGGTGTTTGCACTGGGCATTCCCCATCCCTGGAAGTGTCCAAGGCCAGCCTGGACGGGGCTTGGAGCAACCTTGCCTAGTGTCAGGTGTCCCTGCCCATGGCAAGGGGTTGGAACAGGATGAGCTTTAAGGTCCCTTCCAATCCAAACCATTCTGTGTTTCCATGATCCTACAATTTGCACCAGGGACGCTCACCAGGTGTTCGCACCGGGCATTTTCTGCGGGCGCGTTCACTGGGCATGTGCATGGGGTGTTTGTTTGCACAGGGCACCTGCACCGGGTGTTTGCACCGGGTGTCACTAGCGGGTGTGAGCAGCGGGCGTTCCCACCGGGCACCCGCAGCCTGTCATTACCCGGCTGGGCGGTCTGTGGGCAGCGGCGGCAGCAGCGGGCACAGGGCGGTGGGTGGGAGCCGCTGGAGCAGGTGATTAAAGCTGTATTAAGTGTCTGTCTGCATACGGGAGAAAACACACCTAATTATCCACCAGAGTCGGCCGGGAGGGAGGAGCGGCCCCGATTGCAATCGCGTAATGAAGTGTAACGCGGGGCCAGGCCTGGCGCGGGCGGTAATTAAAAGGCAGCAAAGCCAGAATTGCAACGGTGGCAGGCAGCGGGCAGGGTCCCAAACCCGGAGCCTCTGACTTCCCTGGGAATCCCTCCTTAGGGAGCCCACTCGCATCCCCACACCATGATGTTGGTCCCGGTGCCGCTCGAACCCCACCTGCTCTCTGCAAAGCCCTTGGACACCACCACCACGGCACAACACCGCAGCAAAGCCACCCGGGTGCCGGGACACGGTGCCAGCACCCTCGCCCTGCCCGCGGGCGCCGGGCAGGCACCTCCACGGCACCGTTGCATGGGCGTCGAGCGCGGCCCGCTGCGTGGAGGCGATGCCAGGACACGGCGGGCAGGCGCCGCTGGAAAAGGCGGCGGCGAGGCAGCCGGCCCGGCCGGCCCCACCTCTTGCACCGGAGCCAAAGCCACCAACCCACGCCACCGCTCCCCGAGCGGGTCCAGCGGGTCAGGAGCGCCCCGGGGAGACGCCGCGTCACCCTGCCTGCGCCCGGCGTCCGCAGCACCGCTGCAGGGACCCCACGCCCGCGCCTGCCCCCCGGTCCGGCCGCCCCAGCCGGTTGGGAAGCGGCTGGGCTTGCCCGGGAATGCCGCTTGCATCAGCCCCGGCGTGGCTGGCACCGCCGGCAGGCAGCACGCCCGGGTCAGGCCCCGGAGAGACACAGCGGGCATAAGGGCAGCCCTGGCACCACCGCAGGGACCGCCACGTCCCGTGGGGATGGTGGCACGGGGGACACTCGGGGTGGGCAGTGACCACACACGGGCCCATCCCATCTCCCTGTCGCTCCACGGTGCCAGCACGCACATCCCTGCCCCTAGCACGGTGACAGTTCCCACCGCACTGCGTGGCACTGCAGAGGGCGGCGGGGACACAGGGAGGACATCCCCTCCTTCTCCTCTCCCTGTCTTTTCCTCCTTCTAATTTTTTTTTTCCCTCCAAGCTCTCCAGAACAAAGTACACACTCTACCTCTTCAAACCCACCACCATCTGCCCGTCCGTCTGAGCGCCGCAGCCCCGCCGCTCCGAGCGGCCGCCTCCGAGCAGATGGTGACAGGGGAAGGACAAGCCACCGCCACCCAGGGCCTCGACGGCGGCGGGTCACGGCGGCTCCATCGGCCCTGACCTCCCCATCTCCCCCGGCACGGTAATTACCCGCCAGGCCGAGCAAACAGCCTGTGCCGGGTCATTGTGCCGGACACCAACAAAGGGCAGCCGACGGCGGGACCTCCCGACCCCTGCCAGCCCCTGCCGACCCCTGCCACTCCTGCCCCCCGCCAAAAGAGCAATAAATCAAAGGCATGGGACAGGGACAGCCTGGCAGGCGGGGATGGGGACGGGGACTCCCTCCCCACCAGCACGTGGGTGCACCCCCTGGACCCCAGAGACGAGCCCTGGCCGCTCTGCAGCCCCCCCGGATTAGCAGGGCCATGCGAAGCATGGGGGACATCCCCCTCCCCGGCGGAGGGGACAAGTCCCTGCTGCCCTTGGGGACACGCACAGGCCGTGCGTGCTCCCAGGCTGAGTGCAGAGGAGCCAGGGATGGTTCCTGCCCCCACCCTCGGGTCACAGCCAGTTAATGGGGAATTTCATGGGTGCGGCAGGGCCTGGAACACGCTGGAGCCATCTGCTGCAGGACCCGGGGCTGTCGAGCCGCCCTGACCTCAGCGAGGCAAACAATTTGCAGGAGCAGATGTCGCACCCTCCCTCCCTGCCGGGGCCGTGGCTGCGTCACCCCCCAGGCTCAGCACCCCCACAAAGCCCTCGGCATCTCGGGGTGGTCCCTCGTACCGAGCTGGGGGCACCACCAGGCCAAGAGCAAAGGCACAGGGCAGAGACCTGGGAAACTCACTGCAGGAGTGACACCCCCAAGCCAGGGCTCCTTGGGGAATTTCGGCACACAGCACCCCTGCTCCCTCCTGGCACCCCGGGCAACACAGCCGGGTGCCACCACACAGGCTGCCAGCCCCATGTGCCCATTGGCAAGGATCCAGCAGGATCTGGAGGGCCGGCTGTGCCCACGGAGTTCGTAGCCTGCACCCCCTTTGCCCTGCAGGCAGCACAGCACACAAAGGTGCCTGGCTCTGCCACCGCACACACGTGGCACGGCACGGCATGGCACAGGGGGCAAAGGTGCAGGCGCGGCGGCTCTGGCAGCAGATCCCGGCTGGATCCAGCCTGGTTTCCCGCAGGTCCCCGGGAGTGGCAAGCACTGGTGCCTTTCGGACTGATTAAAATTCATTCTGCATGATTTAGGACCTAATCTCGGTGAAACTCCACAGTGCTTTATTAATAGCGCATTAGTGGATAATTCATGCGTTCCGATGAAAAATCAGCCCGTGTTATTCTCCGGGAGGGGGGGACACGGTGTGGGGGGGACACGGGCACGGCGAGGGGGGCACCAGGCTCACCCAGCCTCCCGCACCTCCCCACCGCCGCCGCAACCCGGCGAGGCAGCAGCCCTTCTGACAACTGCCACCACTCATTAATCTTGACGAGTTTTCTGCTGAATACTCTTCCACAGGCTTTCAAACCGTTCACTAATTGCAATTAATCACTTACCGAAACAGATGTCAGGAACAATGGAATTGGGAAGTCTAGAGGCTTGATAAAGCTGTCAGAGGAGCGCGCTCGTGTGGCAGCGGGTGCCAAAAGGCACTGGCGACACCTTCCCCCAGCCATGTGCTTGGGGGGACCCGGTAACCCCGTCCTGCCCGCATGGCATCTGTCCACCCCAGAGAGGCAAAACGCACGGCGAGGGGGCACGGGGGGCTCTGTGTCCCCACCAGCGGATTGGATGGGGACGTGGGAACTGGTTTTTGGTGACGGGAGGTGACGGGAGTGGCACACCTGCAGGGAACACCACGGACCCTGCCGGCGTGGCTTCACCCTGACTCCAGGCCAGCTGGGTCTCTGCTCTCCATCAGGAACGCCGCACGGAGCCCCAGCGGGGCGTCACGTCCGCCGTGCCTCGCGCAGGCGACGGCACGTTCCCCGTCCCTGCCAGACGCCGCTTTAGCACCAGCAGGGATCCAACAGCCTTCCCCGGCAGGCGCGCCACGCTGTTTACCCATCACACATGAAAGGTGCCGAGATGACAGCTCTGGAGACGGGCGAGAGCTCCCGGAGACGCTGATGGGGCCGAGGCTCCAAAGCGCCTTCGCCTACTGCCCTTGGAGACCCTGAAGGCCAAGCCAGAGGTGACCCCAGGACGGGGCAGCCCCTGGGCTTCTGCTCCCCTGCAGCCTCACCAGCTGCGGCTCTGCACAGCCAACATCTCAGCTGCCCCCACCAAGCTCAGGGGCATCCTTTGGGAAGAAGGCCGGGGACAGGTTGCGAGAGGGAGGGCATTCCCGGTGCCCCACGAGGCAGAGGATGCTGCACAGCCCGAGGCCACCAAGCACAATTAGCCCCGAGCGCCCCAGCCGTGGCGGGGACACCGCCGCGGGGACACACACACCCCTCCCCGACAGGCAGAGCCCCGGGGACCAGAGCATCCTTCCGGAGCTGGCGCGGCGCGAGCCAAGCCCGGGGCTCGTGACCGCCGCGGCCCCAACACATGTTACAATAAATATTCCGCACAGACACCGTTCCATATGTATGATCCGGTGGGGTGATGATTTTCCTACTGATCACTGGAAGTGACAGCTGTGCGGAGAGCAGGAGAAACAAAGGCACCGACTGCTCTCCCCGTTACACTCCGATAGCGACATGATGGTGTGACACGGGGCGGCAGCATCTGGTGGCGCGGGGGACTGGCAACCGGGACGGGACGCCTGTTAGCGCCGGGCACAAAGGGTGGCCACGGGGTGGGCATGGGGACGGGTGGGAATGGGGACAAGGTGGAAAAGTGGAGGGGGCAGCCACAGGGATGGGGTGGAAATATGGATGGGGTGGTGATGGGGTAGTCACGGGAATCGGGTGACCGTGGGGACAGGGAGGCCATGAGGACAGAGGAGAAACAAGGATGGAGTGGCAATGGGGACGGGGTGGCTGTGCAGGTGGGGTGGCAGTATGGATGGGGTGTTAATGGGGACAGGGTGGCCATGGGGACAGGGTGGTCGTAAGGATGGAGTGGCAATGGGGAAGAGGTAGACATGGAGATGGGGTAACAATGGGGACAGGGTGGGCAAGGGGATGGAGTGAAAAGAAGGATAGGGTGGCAATGGGGTGCCAATGGGAACAGGGTGGCAAAGAGGGCGATGGGGCAATAAGATGGAAATAAGGATGGAGTGGTAATGGCAACAGTGGCAGTGGGGACAGGATGGCCATGGGAATGGGGTGGAAATATGGACGGGTGGCAATAGGGATGGGATGGCAATGGGGACAGGGTGGAAATAAGCATGGGGTGGCCATGGGGGTGGCTCCCATCAGCCCTGACATGCTGCACACAAGCCCCCAGCCCGTCCATGCTGCCCTCCTGGCCCCTGAAGCAGCTGTGGGATGGGGTACCTGGGAGCACCAGGCCATCACAGCACCCAGCCCAGGCATGGTCAATATTTGCATTCGATTTGCAAGTGTTTCCTCCCCCCAGATAACGTCAGGGCCGCCGCACGTACAGGAGGGAGAAGCTGCTGGGTTCAGTTAATTATTAGTGAACATGCAAATTCCCCCTCCACGAGATAACAATAAACACCGTGATTTCAGCGAGATAAACAGGGCTTTAAATTTCCAGCAGCCTTTACTGGTGTAAAAATAAGCACCCCTTATTTATTTAGCTCCTTTGAGAAACCACATCAGTCCCCAAACACAGTCTTTTACTGTCAAGCTACAGTAGAAGCCTTTATAGGCGGCGAAGATCCTGACAGCTACCCCTAGCACAACCATCTTTTATTCATGCTCATAATATAAACTGTATTGCCTCGGAAACAAAAGGATTTAACTCGCTGCTGGCCGGGTGGCAGCGGCCAAGCCGAGGTCTCCAGTGGGGGCACGTGGTTGGGATGGCTTTGCTCTGAATGGGGGCATCGTGCAGGAACACCACCTCCTCCCAGGGACAGCACTGAGACAGATCTTTACTCTGATGCAACGGCACATCCAGGGATAAAATAAGCCAAAATGACAATCCCCCCCAACCTGGAGCCATTAGGCAAAGCCTCCGTGCTCTGAGGCTCCGAATCCCACCCTGCCTGCACAGACGCAGGAAGAGCAGCGGTTACAAGAGTGGTTCGTATTTAATAATGCAATTTATATTCCACTCTCAACATAAACTATTGTAAAGGCACACTAATGTAAAAATACATCTGGCTTGTCAATAGTTTATCTTCTGGATCTGCATCTAAATCCCTGGGCATTCTTGACTTATGGCTGCACCAGTGTCTAATGAATAAAAAGGTGCAAATTATAGGCCTTGCTTTAATGCTCATCATAAAATTAGATGATAGTTGCAAAAGCTGCATTCTCCTGCCCACAGTGCAGCAATGGTAAGCTATAAATAAAGTGTATTTAATGTATCCCAGCGCTGCACAGAGCCAGGAAACAGTATGTTACTGCACAGCCTTCAATGGATCCGCCACAAGTTCAATGAAGTGATAACTGATCCATCATGTGAATTTATGTTAACTGTCTGCTCGCAAAGTCACGGCCCCAGCACTGTAAATAGCCGACAATCCTTCCAGCCCGGCCTGCCTGCCAATAAACCTGTCACCGGCAGGCTGGGAGCAGCCACCTTAGGACACCGCAGACAAACCAGCACATCTTGGCTTCCCTCGTGGTTTTTCCATCCGTTTGTCCGTCCGGAGCAGCGCCGCCGTGCCTTGGTTTGCCCGCAGCCGAGCACCTCCCTCCTCGGGGCTTTCCAACCCCGTGCCATGCTTTTCCACCTCTCTGGAGCTGTCACATCAGGGATGCGGGAAGCCCAGATGGGATGCGGGGGGCTGGCGGGTGCGTGGGTGGGATGGCTCTGGCTCCTGCTCCGGCGATGGAAAAACCCTGGGAGCAGCAGGGAACGGGCTGGGAGCAGAGCCTCTCCCAGCTCCTGCACTGTGGTGGGATGCAGAGCCAGGAGGGCACACGCGTGGTGGGATCACTTCACTGTGGGAGACGGAAATGCCACCGGCATGATGCCTGGAAAGCATCCTCTCCTGGCAGGGACATGTCCCAGGGCTGGCACCTGGGAAGGAGACATGCTGGGAAGATGTCCCTGGGGAGATGTGGTCACCAAGAGGATTTGCCGGAGAAGATGTCCCCAGGAAGATGTGGTCCCCAGGAAGAAGACAGTCCCAGGAAGATGTTCCCAGGAAGCAAGATGTTCCCAGGAAGCATATGTCTTTGGGAAGGAGACGTCCCTGAGAAAAATGTCATGCCCTGGAAGGACACATCCTCAGTGAGGACGTTGCTGGTAAAGTGCCATCTGGTAAAGAAGCTGTCCCAGGGAAGGAGATTTCCCAGAGCAGAGGATGTCCTTGAGAAGATGTGGTCCCCGGGAAGATGCCCCCAGGAAGCAGATGTCTTTGGGAAGGAGATGTGTTAGGGAAGGAGATGTGCTCAGGAAGAAGAGATCTTTGGAAGGAGATATCCCCAGCAAGGAGACATTGCTGGGAAGGTGTCATCAGCAGGGAGGTGTCCCTGGGAAGAAGATATCTCTGGGAAGATGTCATCTGCTGGAAGGAGACATCCCTATCAAGGATGTCCCTGGGAAGGTGTAATCCACAGGGAGGTGTCCCTGGAAAGGGGACATACCCAGGAAGAGGATGTCCCTGGGAAGGTGTGATACCCAGGAAGGACACGTGCCTGAGAAGATGTCCCCAGGAAGATGTTCCTAGAAAGCAGATGTGTTTGGGAAGATGTCCCCAGGAAGGAGACATGTTTGGGAAGATGTCATGCCGTGGAAGGAGACGTCCCTGGCAAGGATGTCCCTGGGGAGGTGACACCCGCAGGGATGCGTCCCTGGGAAAAAAATGTCCCAGGGATGAAGACATCCCTTAGGAAGGAGACATCCCCTACGAAGCAACCCAAACCCACAGAGCCCCAGCAGGGACAGACAGGGGACACGGTGATCCTTGGGGAGCAAGGTGGCACCTGGGAGGACACAGGGGACACGGAGCCCACGGGACACAGCGTTCCCCATCACCCGGCTCTCATTAACGCAGTGCTGAGCAGCCCCTAATAATAGCAACAGTAAATTCTCCTACCCAGTTCGGGTCCATTTCTATAAATAATGTAGAATCTTTTTATTTACTGACAGGTTGTAAAAGTATCAGTGAGAATAATGTGAAATCAGGCGCTGCTGAATAATTCATGGCAGCGGCTCCGCTCTCCCCCGTCCCCGCGCTCCCCTGGCCCCGGCGTTTACACGACAGCACCTTGCGCCCGGGTTTATCTCATAAAAACCAGGACTAACGACCTGGCACTAATTCTTTATCAGCCGGGACTTTTTACAGCAAAGGGAGGAGGGAGGAAATAGAAAGAAATAAAAATAACCCTGGGTGCACCCGATGAAAAATGCATGGGCCTGTGTGCCCGCCTCCGCACGGAGACGGTGATCCCCAGCACCTCCCACCCACAATTCCCCCCAGAACCCACCACCTCTTCAAAAATTAGGATTAATTAGCAGTGCTCACAGTTGCACACTGGCATCCCGAGGCAGCGAGCGCAGGAAGGGGGGGATGATCCTAATGGGACGTGGTGATGCCAGGAGGACCCATGGGGACATCAGCAGGACCCGCAGGGACATCAGCAGGATCCACAGGGACATCGGCAGGACATACAGGGACGCTGGCAGGATCTATGGGGATGCTGTTGGGTGCCATGGGGACACTGGCAGGACCCACAAGGATGATCATAGGACCCATGGGGACACCAACAGGACTCATGGGGACGATGGCAGAACGCATGGAGACACCAGCAAGGCCCACAGGTATGACAGCAGGACTCATGGGGACGGTGGCAGGACTCCTGGGAACACCAATAAGACCCACAGGGATGATGACAGGACCCACAGGAACACTGGCAGGACGCTCTCTGTCCCCATGCCACCCCCAGGGATGCCAGCCTGGGGCAGCAGATCCCTGGTGGGGGCAGATGGGTTAAATTTGGGCAGAAAAACCTGATCGCTGGGGCAACTAATCCCTGTAACAACCCAACCTGGTGTCCCTCATCCCTCCCACCACTGCCGAGGGTGACGGGGACAGCAGGGACCCCCCCTGCAGCCGCCCCCGTCCCCTCCCCAGAACAATCCCTCCCCGCCGCTGTTTTGATGTGCGGCACAAAGCCGGGAGAGCTTTCCATGTAACGCGATAAAAGCAAGTCCCCAGCCAGCACAATTATTTGATAATTCTCCCTTAACACCCATCAAATTAAAGCAATGTCCAAGGGCTGCCTGAAGTGGCACTGATAGGTATTAAACTTTAATGAGATTTAATGGCACTGCCCTACTTTTTAAGCGCTCGGGCCTACATTTATGAACATTTAATTTCCCGGGCCCTGACCTCTTTTTTCCCCCCCCCCTTGCCCGCAGCCCCCCCTGCCCGCCTGCGGCACAGCTGGATTCTGTTAGCGCTGGCGGCCGCCCCGACCCGGGAGGCTCGGGATGCTCGGCCAGCCCCGGAGCCCATGGAAATCTCCAGGCACTGCGGGGTGAGATGTTGACTCTAGCAGGGAGCCCAGGGAAAGGCTGGGGGGACAGCAAAGATGTGATTCACCGGCAGCCAACGCAGCCAAATTTGTGGAATGACTTAATTAATTTGCTCCCCGGATGACAGGACACCACGGGTCGGACTGGTTGGAGGGCCCTCGTCCTGCTGCTCCACTGCACTGGGGTTTGCAATGGGTTTGTTTAAGCACCCCTGAAAATTAAGGAGATCCTCCGCTATCAACTCACCACGCTGGGACAAACTGGGGAGGGGGAATCAGATCCCTCAACACCCCCAGGGACAAAACGCAGCCCACTGATCCAGTTTATTGCTGCCCTCTAGTGTATAGGGGACAGGCCAGACCCTGCTGTCACTTGTCCCCCTCCCCACACGTCCTCCGGGCCTCTTGGCAAACCAGGATGCTGCATCTCAAGTGGGGACAGCTGCTGGGGTGTTCAGAGCCCACGTCTCTGGGGTACTGGAGAGCATCACCCCAGCCCCTCAGCCTGGAGACCTGCCAGCTCCCCAGAACGCCACCAATGGGGCTGCAAGATGGGCACTGACTGGCACCAGTGACACCAGGCACCACCTCCTGCCCCCCGGCATGGCAAGGCCAGGTTGGATGGGGCTTGGAGCAGCTTGGTCTAGTGGAAGGGATCCATGGCAGGGGGATTGAAACGAGATGAGCTTCAAGGTCCCTTCCAACTCAAAGCATTCCACGATTCCATGATTCTATGGTCCTAGTGGGATACAGAATACAGCATTTCCCTACACCAGGATGCAGGAAGGGTTGGGGTTCCCTGGTTGGCAGCAGCACACTCCAAAAAGAGGGGCTGCTGGTGTGAGTCCCCACCCACAGAATGAGGGCCAGGGAAACTGAGGCACACACCAGTACGGCACTGGGAATAACCCTCTCCCATCCTACCTCCCCAGCACCCACCCCAACAGCAGGAAGCCCAGCAGCAGGAATGCAAAGGCAGGGCAATAAAAGGGAGCGTTATCAAGCCCCAGCACAGCCAACAGCACAGGGAGGAGAGCAGGAGGGAGGGAAAGGAACAGAAAGGAAAAAAAAAACCCCACCCTTAACCCCGAGATCACTTATCATTCAGGCTGCATCACGCATCTAGAAAGTGCAGACACAAAAATGTAATGTCATAACATTCGCAGTTCAATAACCTTTGCTTCACGAGCCGGCTTGAACTGTCAGAGGAGCTGGAAGGTAAATATTTCAGCGCCCAGGCACTGAATGCAAAGGCGTGGGGAGGGGGTCGGCCTCGGCTTCCCCGCCTCGCCTCGACACGTTCAAATATCCCCCGCTGTAAATCCCGGCCGGCGCTGGGGAAAGGCCGTGGCGCGGATAAAATACGAGCAGATATAAAGCCAGACACCTTTATTGTTCGGCAAAGTCTTCCAACAAGTTATGAACCCGCAGCTTGACCCTAACCCATCATCTTGTTATACGGCGGAAACAAAGGCAGTGCCGGGAGCCGGGGCTGAAGCGGGGCAGGATGTGGGTGGGAAGGAGGAAAACCCAGCCTGGCTCCTCCACGGGGGATATTCGGGTGCAATTCACCCCTGAACCCCCACATTTACCATGCTCCGGGATTCCTGATGGAACCAGACTCCATGTTAGCCCCTTCCAATGAGCCTTCCTGCCAGGCTCAGGGGTTCCTGTGGCTGGGGTTAATGGGAGCAGGACCTTGGCAAACACACTGGTTAACCCACTGTGCCATGGGGGCAGGGGGAAGGAGATTGCACAGCAAGGGAGTGGGCAGGGAACAATGGCTGGGGCGGGGGGCAAACCAGTGAGGGATCCAGAGGGTATCTGGGGAGCAGAGAGATCCTCCAACAGGGAAAGTCCCCCCACCAGCACTGGGAAGGTGCTGCCACCAGGGCTGCATGCCCGAAGGGGATGCATGGCACAGCATGGCATAGTGGGAAGAGCCCTGTGCATCCAAGCAAACTGCATGGCACAGCATGGGAGAGTTGGAAGTGCCCTGTGCATCCAAGCAAACTGTGTGGCACAGCATGGCACAGTGGGAAGTGCCCTCTGCATCCAAGCAAACTCCACAGCACAGCATGGCACAGTGGGAAGTGCCCTCTGCATCCAAGCAAACTCCACAGCACAGCATGGCACAGTGGGAAGTGCCCTCTGCATCCAAGTAAACTGCGTGGCACAGCGTGGCACTGTGGGAAGTGCCCTGTGTGCCCAAGAGGGTGGCATGGCATGGCATGGCATGGCGCAGTGGGCAGCAGCAGTGACCCAGTGTCCAAGAGGGCTTCATGGCATGGCACGGTGGGCGACAGCAGTGCCAAGCAGCTAGCACAGCCCGCGCATGGCACACGTTGTACAGATCCCCCTGATCCAACTGTGCGGCACAGCTGGGGACAACCGAAGCCACCTGCCTGCAGCTGGGCCGGCTCTGCCACGGGGCACCATGCCAGCACCCCAAACGCTGGGGAAGCACCAAGGGGAGCGGGACACGCCGGTGCCAACCCTGCCAGCGCCGCCACGTCCCACGCGAGGCGGGGAGGGCATCGTGGCGGGGCACGGTGAGGAACAGTTAAACGGCTCCCACCCGCACAGGGCGTGCGGCAACAGGCACCGTCGCACCCTCCCCGAAACACCTGCTACTGCCGCGCTGGCACGGGGCGAGCGCCCGCGGCGGGCGCGGGAGCGGCGGTGGCGGCAGCGGGGAGCGCGCCAGGGCCCGCAGCAAGAAGCGGCATGTCTGCGCTTGGCAGCACAACAGAGAGCAGGTGACAAGCGCGCCGGCGGTCGCTTTATTACAGGAAGCCAGCACGCAAGCATCTGACGCCGCGCTGCCCGGGGAAAAAAATAAAACACCCCCAACCACCACCTCTGCCATCAGCAATCCCTCCTCGGGCGCAGCAGAGGGGCCCCTGAGCGCCGGGGGGGCCACGCCGCAAAATAACGCCCCAGTGGCATCGTGGCTTGCCCACCCCCACCACGCGCAGCTCCCAAGGCCAAGCGAATCCCAAGGGAGTGCAATGATGTGTGTGCTGTGCACAAACATTTTTCCTCGGCAAACACTCCCCGAGATAACAAAATCAGCCGCCCCGGTGCCCGTTCCCGCACTGCCCCGCTCCTCTGACCCAGCAATTAGAGGCAGGCATTAATATTTAAATATTGCCAGCTTGGGGAGAAGGGAAATCTAATAAAACACGCCGGCGCGCCGCCAGCGCGTCAAGTCCCGCTCCATCGGCCTCAAACCAGGTGCATGGAGGTGGTGGCGGGTGCTGTGCCACACTGTTGGGGACCACGGCATTGATGCCACAGGGGGAACCCCCTTGCTGGACCAAGTCAGGGTGAGCATGGAGGGTAGGGCGAGTAATGGAGAGCAAGCAGCAGTGATGGTCCTCTGAGATCCCTTCAAAGGGACCCCAACCCCGTGCTGGACATGCTTTGGGGGTCCATGGGGCTCCCCACTCTCTCCAATCCACAAAGCACCCCCCCTGCAGGGTTCTATAGGGGGGACAAACATTCAAGGCTGTGCTCCCCCAACCAGAGTCACCCTCCGGTCCTGCGAGCGTTCAGAGGCAGCATTGGCCCAGCAAAGAGGATTTACTGCTCAACGCAAAGGGCTTTAGAGGCAATAACTTTCCCTCCTCTTGACTTAAATGGATTTGAAACTTCAAAAAGGATCGAGGGGGCAGGCTGCCAAGCGGCCGCCCCCAGGGGCTGACCCCTGCGGGCGCTGGCGGGGGACAAGGGGGGGCTGCGAGCCGAGCCAGGGCCAACGGCCGTGGCAGATAAGGGTGGGGGGCCCAGGAGGCCCCACGATAAGGCAGCCACCGTTAACAGGCGCTGGCGGGCTGGGGCGCTTCCTCCCACCCCGCGGTGCAACCGCCGGCGGGCACCGGGGTGCCAGGGCAGGGGGACGGGGGCGGCCCTGTGGCCGGGCAGCCAGGGCAGCTGAGGCACGAGGCACAGCAAGGGCTACTTCAAGGGCAGTCCCCCTGGCAGCCTGCCCGGGTGGCCGCTGTGTGCCAAGCTCTGTCCCAGCTGCCCCGTCCTCTGGCCCCCGAGACCCCGCGGGGGCACCCGGCACCTGAGCATCGCCAGCACACAGGGGTCCAGGGTGGGTGTCCCCACTGGGATGTGATGGCAGAGGCCATCTGCCCCTGCCCATGGTGAGGCCAAACCTCGCCCTTGGGGCTGGCAGCAGTGCCAAGGCTCAGGGACAGAGGTGTGACCCACAGCACCATGCCCTCAACACGGTGCGGGGAGCACCAGCACCTCCCACACGGCCGGTGCAGGCACAAATCCACCAGGAACATCCGCCCCCTCGGGCCTCAGCCACCCACGGGCCACACACCAGGCTGAGGGGCAGCACCCAGGGCAGAGGGCTGAGGGGCCCGAGGGACACACAGGAGGGCAGAGATTAGAACCAAGGCCCCCCTCTCAAGCTGTCCCCAGTCTGCAGCCCCGTCCCAGCCACTGGCACGTCCTAAAGCGATAAACCATCCCGTGTCCTTCGGCAACCCCCCGGCAGCCTGGCCCCCCGCCAAAGCCACCATCTCCCCTGCTGCAGCTCCCTGCCCTGCAGCCAACACACACACACACACACACACACACACACACACACACACACACACACCCCTCCCCACCCAAAAAAGGCCCCATGCGTCCCACACTCGTGCGTGCGCACATGAGCAGGGGTGCAGTGGGACATGCAGGCACACGTGCGCGCCCAGCAAGGGGGGCGAGCACGCTCAGCACGCCCCACTCAACACCCGTGGGTTGGGCAACACGCACACACGTGTGCACAGCCAGCGCTCCCCGGGCACGCTGACCCCCCACCCCAGGCCCGCAGCAGCCGCTGGCCTTGGCCTGGCAGCCCTGCCACGCTGCCGTCACCGTCACACCCAGCGCCTCCCCGGCAGGTCCCACAAACAGGCTGCCAGGCGCACACGCAGCCGGGCGCACGCTCCCCTCGCTCACACCCACAAACCACACGGGCTCACCCCGCGGCTCGCACGCGCACGCGCGCCCTCGCAGGAAGAGGCACTGGCTTCCCGCTGCCTTTTCCCTCCATTACCTCCCTCCCTGGATCCCGCTCGTGGCCCAAAGGGCACCCATGCAGCGCCCACCCCAGACCCCTGCCCGCTGCCATGGCTTGGCACTGGAGGAGGAGGAGGACAGAGAGAGCATGGCGCTCGTCCTGCTGCTCCAAGGGCTGGCAGTGGGCACCTGGGGACAGATGCCACCAATGGGGCATCTGAATGACAGATGCCACGGACTGGGGACTGGCACCGATGCCACCATGCAAAGCAGTTGTTTGGACGCGGCACAACAGAGGGTGCGGGCGCTGGCGCGGCACGGTGAGCCGGCAGGCCCCGGGGCAAAGGGCACAGCAGGTGGCACAGGCAGGGCTGGAAGAGCCAGGATGGAGCAGGGCAATAAACACAGCAGCAGGCACCACACTGGGGCCATGGCATCACCCCAACACAGGGTGCGGTGCCCGGGCTCCCCGTGTCAAATCAGTCCCAGCCCAGCTCCCGCAGTCCTGGCTGGCCAGAAACATGGATATACGGGAGGGGTGTGTGGGTAAACTGAGGCACAGCCCCCCAGAGCAGCCTGTGTGCCCGGATCGAGAGGTACAGGCAGCCGGGCAGGAAGGGCCAGGGTTGGTGCCATGGCCCCGCGCCCTGCCAGCCATGGGAAATGACCCCAAGGGCCCCTGTGCCAGTGTGGGTCACAGGGACAGAACACCTCAGAGGACACGGGACCCTGGGCCCGCAACACTTCCCACAACATCCCCCAGATGGATCCCCAGCTCCAGGGCCACCTCCATCTGCCACACCGTGGGGTTCCCCGAGGCCAGGGTGACCTCTGTCCACCACACCATGGGGTGCCTGAAGTTCAGGGTGACCTCTGTCCCCCACATGACAGGGTACCCCAACCCCACAGCGACCTCCACTCCTCACACGATAGAGCCAAAAGCGACCTCCATCCCCCTGCCACAGGGTCCTCAGCCTCAGGGTAACAACAGTGTTCCCTCACGCCCAGGGTGACTGGCACCCCCCATGTCACGGGGT
This sequence comes from Grallaria varia, assembly GCA_013396735.1. Lineage (NCBI taxonomy): Eukaryota > Metazoa > Chordata > Aves > Passeriformes > Formicariidae > Grallaria > Grallaria varia. The sequence goes on from VWZG01005234.1 coordinate 97,515, forward strand.
GCCCCAACTCTGGGGTGACCTCAGTCCCCACAGGATGGGGCACCCCAACTCCAGAGTGACCTCCATGCCCCACATCACGGGGATCCCCAACCCCAGGCAACCTCTGTCCTCCACACCACGGGGTCTCTCAGCCCAGGGTGACCTTGGTCTCCCACACCACAGCTTCCTCCAGACCTGGGGTGACCTCTGTTTCTCACACAACAGGGTCCCCCACCTCCAGGGTCACCTCCATCCCCCCACACCACGGGTGCCCCTAAACCCAGGGCGATCTCTGCCTCTTACACCACAGGGTCCCCCAGCTCCAGGGTGACCTCCATCCCCCAAACGACAGCATCCCCAAATCCCAGGGTGACCTCCACCCTCTGTACCATGGGGTTCCCCAGCGCCAGGGTGACCTCCATGGCCCACCCCATGGTCCCTCTCAGCCCTGCGGTGACCTCTGTCCCTCACCGTGGGGTCCCCCGACCCCAGGGTGACCTCCATTCCTCACGGAGGGGTCCCCTGACCCCAGGGTGACCTCTGTCCCTCACCGTGGGGTCCCCCGACCCCAGGGTGACCTCCATTCCTCACGGAGGGGTCCCCTGACCCCAGGGTGACCTCTGTCCCTCACCGTGGGGTCCCCCGACCCCTGGGTGACCTCCGTCCCCCATGGAGGGGTCCCCCGACCCCAGGGTGACCTCCATTCCTCACCGTGGGGTACCCCGAACACAGGGTGACCTCTGTCCCCCACTGTGGGGTCCCCCAACCCCAGGGTGACCTCCATTCCTCATGGAAGGGTCCCCCGACCCCAGGGTGACCTCCATTCCTCACCGAGGGGCTGGCGGGGGGGTCTGTGGGTGGCAGGGTCACACCAACCCCATCCCACCCCTCCAGCCAAACCCCTACCCTGGTGGATGGGGTGGGGGTCCCTGTCCCCCCCTCCCCACGGGTCCCTGTCCCCCTCTCCCCACGGGTCCCTGTCCCCCCCTCCCCACGGCGGTACTG
>VWZG01005234.1:99116-113922 GCA_013396735.1 Grallaria varia
CTGGGGGGCACCAGTCAGGGATGCTGGGCACAGAGGGATACCCCTCCTAGGACACCCACACCCCCAGGACCACCCCCCAGTACACCAGGGGTCCCCAAACACGGATGCTGGGCATGGAGGGACACCCCTCTTTGGACACTCACCCCTCTGGGACCACCCCCCAATGCACCGGGAGGCACCAGGCAGGGATGCTGGGCACGGAGGGATACCCCTCCTCTGACACCCACCCCCTCGGGGATACCCCCCAGTACACCGGGGGTCCCCAAACATGGATGCTGGGCATGGGGGGATACCCCTCCCTGGACACCCACCGACCACCCCCGGGACCACCCCCTTGGGGCCAGCCCCCAATGCACTGGGGGGCACCGGGCAGGGATGCTGGGCACGGAGGGATACCCCTTCTCTGACACCCACCGACCACCCTGGGACCACCCCCAAAGCACCGGGGCCAGGGATCCCCCTGGGGTTCCCCTCCCTCCTTAGCATCCCAAGAATTAGGATGATAAGGGCTGGGGGTGACAGCCCTGACCCCAGAGCACAGGCATCCCCCTCCCAGAATGCCAAGATCAATGGGGACAAGAGGTTGGGGGGTGTAGGCTCTGACCCCCACCCCAAAACTGCCCAGAACCCCAAACAGGCTCTGGGACACCGTGGAGCTCAGGGGTGCCAGCCTGGGCCATCACAGGGAGCACTCAGGGTGGTCCTGAATCCAGACCCTACAAAGATAGGGGGTGTTCCCACAGCAGCCCCCTTGGTGCACCCCAATGCCCCGTTCATCCCCTGCCCTGGGTGTGGGAATGGGGACAGCACTGTCCCCACCCCGGGTGGGGAAGGTGGTGGTCACCCCTGTGCCATCCCACTGTCACCCTGAGGGCTCGGGGACATCAGTGACACGAGCGGGGCTGGGGGGCTCAGCCCACAGAGGAAGTTGCCCATCATTCACCAGCCACTCTGGTCGGCTCCAGGTGCCAGCCAGGCTGGGCTGGTTGGGAGAGGCTGGACCTCCACCTTCCCCGGGCAGGAGGGGCGCTTCAGCAAGGAATCTCCCCCTGGCACTGCCAGCCATCAGCTGGCATCTCTGCGGGAGGAGACGCAGGCCACGACAGGGACACCCAGCCATGCCCAAACAGACCGCCACGCCACCAGCACACCCACCCCGACACCTTCCCAGCTCACCCTCGCCTCTTCATCCCCTCCATCCTCCTCCTCTTCCTCCAAGAGGCCCCACTGCCTGCCACGCTGGTGCTGCCGCGGCGCCACTGCTGCCTGGCACCCCCACCCCAGCCCTCCTCGTGCTTTTCCCTCCCTCTCCATCTCCCTTTTCCCGTTCTATTTTAAATTTTTATTGCAATTCTTTTTAAAGAATACAGAGGAACAAATGCCCTTATCAGCAATTCTCACAAGGTATAAAGAGCCGCTTTTATCTCCTCCCTTTACTAATCTAGAGCGAGCCAATGCCTGTTAATTTTTTAATTTTCCTAGTGAATGCATTTGTGGCTCCGTCAGCACCGATCCGGACACAGGCGCAGGATCCCCTCCGTGGCCCAGCCCAGCCACCCTGGCGTTACTACATTGCCACTGTGCTGGCAGAGAGGTGGGTCATGGTTTGGCAACCACCGAGGGGTTCTGTGCACCGGGAAGTCCTGTGTGTCACACGAGGCTCCCCAGGACACCCTGGGATGTGTCAGCACCCCCAGGACATGGTGGTACTCCCAGGCATGCCAGCCGGACCATGCCTGGCCACAGGGAATGCGGACAGAATGGGTCTCCACGCTTGGCACAGCGATGGATTCCATGCCAAGCTGTCCAGCTGTCACTGTCACCCGCTCTGGCCAAGGTCCCTGCGGGGCCACAGGGAGGGTTTGCCCCTGTGTCCCCCCCTCCCCGGGAAGGGACTCAGGCTGCCCGCACGCCGCGGTGGGAGCGCGGCAGCCGGCCGCGGAGCGCAGATGAGATGTGGCAGGCGTGTAACAAGCCATTAGTCACTGTCACCTTTGCCCGGCAGCCACTGGCAGGGTAATAAATCCCGGGCTGACTCCAGCGGGCCCGTTCCAGGCCACGGCTCCCAGCTTGCATCCACGCCACTGCTGGCTGGGCTGTGACCAGCTTGTAAATGCATCCTGCTCCCCCTTCCCGGGGCATACAGCGCCCTGCAGGGTCCCACATCGGGGCCGAATCCCCATGGGGCTGATTGATGGGTGACACGGACCACCACCTTCCTGGGAAGGCTCCTTCCCTGGGGATGTGGGGGGTCCCAAACAGCCCCCCAAGCATCCTTCCATCCCCCAGGCCTTCCCCCGGCTCCCTGCCCGCTGCACCTTGCGGTTCCCAGCTCTTCCCAGCCCAACACCAGGAACCGGCACTGGCGGTTGTTACCGGATCAAAGGAGCCTGGCGTGGCACGGCGCAACACGGCACGGCGCGCCCGCCGGGAAGGGCTGGCGAACGAGCCGGTCCAGGGAGGCGGCAGGCGGGAAGCACGCATGATGCCTCTCCTAAAAATGCTGCTGCTCCTGATGGACAGGGAGGCCGAGTCCCGGGAGCTGTGGCCCATCCCAGCCCCGGGGGCCCCCCCGACTCCCCAGCGCATCCAGCCCAACGCCGCGGCTCTCCCTGGCGCCCACGGCCTGACTCACGGCCCCAGGGACAGCGGGCAGGCACCGCGGTACCATCGGGGTCACCTTCCTGGCGGGGCTGCAGGTTTGGCATCCCAACCCCGGGGAGCCGGGTGTGAGCCTTCACCAGGAGGGAGAGCCAAGCGGCACGTTGGGCAGATGGTGCACCCCGCAGCGGGGCAGGGCACAGCCCTGGGGGATGGCAGCCTTGTACCCCCCCGGTATCACCCGGCGGCACCTACTTGTGGCTCCAGCGTCCGCACCCTCCGCATCCAACGCCGTCCGCTGGCCGATGTCCGGGGCAGCGCTGCCGGTCCCCGGGCTCTCCGCAGCGCTGGCCGCCCGGGGCTCGCCGGCCGCAGGCTTGGTGGCGACTGTCTCCAGGGACAAAGAGGACGCCTGGAAGAGAAGCAGGACAGAGACTCAGCGCCTTTCCATGGGGGGCGCGGGGGCCGTTCGGGGCGCACAGACACAGGATGCTTTTGTTTTCCTGCGGGCCGGTGCACGTGGCCGGCGCGGGAGCCGCACGCCAGCCCGGCCGCGGGGCTACAGCTGGGTCCGGCCGAGGGCTCCCAGCACAGCCACACGAGAGGGGCTGCAGGGGGGGCGAGGACATGAATCCAGGCGGCGTCCCCTCGCCCGCCGGCGGCAGCTGGTTGGTTAGGCAGCTCCCGATTACTCAACCGGGCAGTGTTTACTCGAGATCAACAACCCCTCATCGCCTTCCCTGCCAAGCAGGCGAGGAAAACGTGCTGCTGGGATGGGCACGGCATTCCTGCTGCGTCTTGTTTGGGGACAGACCCCCCTCCTCGGCCCCCGGTGTCCCCAGGCACTGCTGTGGCCCTGGGTTTGTCGCAGCTATCACCCTCCTGCGTCAGGCATGTCCAGGCACACAGCTTGGGCTGTCACCACTCCTGTTTAGCTTTAATAAAGCAACATCCAGTGACACCACACACATCCTGGCACCGCCGTGCTGCTCTGAGAAAGACATACGGATCACCCAGACCAAGGTCTGAAGTGGTCCCCAGGATGCTGTGCCCACCCCGGGCACGGTGGGATGCTGGTGACCTCCCTCCTGCCACAGGTGGCATCCACAGGGGACACCGTGCTCCTGATTTTGGGATATTAGGGCCACGGCTGCAGCATGGTGAGGATTTTATATTGATCCCGTTTTTCTTGGGATTACTCCCATAAACGTGGAGAGCCAAAGCGCAATGGTTGTTTTCCTGGGAAGCCCTTAGACTCGATGAGCCACACACGGGAGCGGACATATAAATTTACTGTTTGCTTCCTGGAAAGGTTTAATTTATGGAATCCATATGGCAGCGCCGCACAACCGCGAGTGCTTGGCACATCCCATGAGTCCTCGAGTGCCACCACGTACCAGCTCCAACTGGCAGGGTGCCACCGGCTGTCCCACTGATGGCGGGATGCTCTTCTCTTTCCCCATGATTAACAGAAGGTGACTTTCCCAGCGGGCAGGGGACAAGCCCGGGGATCAGTCCCCATCCCTGACCGCTTGGTGTGGGATCCCTGGAGGTGGCAGGGGTGTCTCAGGGGGGATGCCGTGCCCCCGCTCCTCCTCCTGGGGCAATGCCAGCGGCAGCAGCAGGCAGCAATCCCCAACCTGTGGGCATGGGAAAGGGCTGAGGTGCACTTCGATACCCGGAGCAACTAATCATTAATTAGCATTAATCACTCCCCATCCTGCGTCACAGCAGCGTTGGGCAAGACACGGCTGGGAAGTGCCAGGCTGGGGTTGTGGTGGGGAAGGCACATTTTGGCAGCTGGGCCGAGACTGGCACCCTCCTTTTGGTCCCTGGGGAGCCTCAGCAGCCCCCCAGGCCCCAGCCTACACCCCAGCCCACCCAGCAGCCCCACGGCAGAGGCAGCCCCCACCCCCTGCATTTTCCTGCCAAGAGATGCCGAGATACAAAAGCACAGGAGACGGGTCCCACCTGCCCAAGGGGCACCCCAGATCCGACCCCCCCTCCCCACCCATGTCCCCTGGGACCCCTCAGGCTCCATCTCAGAGCACCGGCCGCCTCCTTGCTTTAACTTCACCCGGCGCTATCTGTCAGCAAATCATCCCCGGTTACACAGATAAGGAATAATTGATGCAAAGGAGCCATCTGTTTGCGAACAAGGAATATCTGCTCAATTAGGAGGGATCTGTCCACCCAGATAAAGCATGGCGGCAGCCCCTTGGAGGGGGGGCCTTCCTCCCCAGCCACGTCCTCAAAGACTCACCCCCAATTAGAGGCGAGCGGGTTGATCTGGGTGTTAATTTGCTACGCAGCACCCTGAGGCGCTCAGGAAGAGGCCAGGAGGGAAGGGCACTCTGCCACCATGTGCTGAAATTTGAGGGTAGAGCTGGCACCCCCCTCCATGTCCCCCTCTGGTGATGCTTGGCTCATCCTGGTTCTGGGAGATGCATATCCTACACCTTCCCAGGGATGGAGAAAGGGAACCAGCATCTGCACCTGCCGAATGGTGCTGAGCCGAGGTCAGCCTGCCCACGGCATGCATCAAGGGAGCTTGCAGATGGACAGAAGGGTCCAAGGACAGGCCTGCAACAGCTCACAAGACATCCACAGCAGGGACCAGGGACACAGGGCACAGCCCCAGGCAGCATCCAGGTCAGGGTAGCTGTGCAGCGAGGTGACATCAATGTGACATCGTTACGTGATGTTATTAACGCAGGAAAAATTGAGCTGCTGTGCAGGGCTGCAAGCCAGGAGAGGTGGGCAGGGATATGGCAGGGCAGCTCCACAAGTGACAGAACCACGGAGAAAAGCCTCCAATTGGAGCTGGCAGGGACAGGCCCATGGCATGACACTCCCCAACCCACCCATGTGGCATCTGCTCCCTCCTGCCCCGGGCGGGTCCTCAGTACAAAGGTCATGGAGAGCTCCACTGGGGTCAAAACACAGCTGGTGACCTTAAAAGATAAGCACAGAGAGCCACTGCCAGACCCCATGTCACCTGTGCCCCTCACCATCAGCACGGTGCCCCCTATGCCCTCAGCTTGGTGCCTCAGGCAGGCAGGCTGGCAGCCAGGGGACACAATGGCACCAAGGGCAGGGAAAGGTGTCCCCAGGTCTGGTGTCCCTCCCTGACATGGGCACATTCCTTCTGCTCCTGTCACCGGGCTAAATACCTGCTGGGGCACTCAGTTCTCCCCCCCACCGGCTTCAGGATGGCAGTGATGGAGCAGGAAAGCAAAGGGCTCCCCGGTGAGGGATCTGGCACACGGAAGGCCATGCCAGGGCATTTCCTGTGCCTTCAGGACACCCAAAACCGTGGCATCCCCGTTCCACCCCCCTCCATGCCTCGCCTGCTGCCAGGACGGGCTGCGGTGCGCGCCGCGGCGATGCCACCCACGGGAACGCCGCCCACGGGAACGCCGCGGGCACGGCAAAGCCCCTGCTGCATCACCCCAACTTCCACCCTCCCGGGTGGCAGCACCCCGGGAAACCCCGGCGCTGCCGGGCACCCGGAGCACTGGGGGTGGATGCAATCCTGGCACTCTGGCTCTTGGCTGGCATCGTCCCGGCAGGGCAGCGGGCACGGAGCCCAGCGAGCACCGGCACAGCTGCGCCGGCGATGGGGTTTGGCACAACCTGCGCGCCAGCTCCCATGAGCGAGCAAGGGATGAGGTGAGGAGGATGTTTGGCACGGAGGGGCCACATCCTGCACCTCCTAGAACGCAGAGAGCACCAGCAACCCGGCTGTGAGGCTTGGCGAGGGCAAACCCCCGCTGTCTCCCATCACCCCTGAGGATAAAAGGTGGTTTTGGAGTGCCGAGGGCTGCAGGAGTGGGCATCCCCCGGCTCCCTTTGTCGGTGAGGCCCTGGAGCCCCCCGGCTCCTGCTGGGGCTTTATCACGGCCGTGGCAGGCACAGCCCCTGCCGTGTGTTCCCCCAGACGGTTCCAGCTGCTCTTCCCTCCAGGAAGCCTTTGCCCTCCTCATCCTCGTCCCAGCAGTCTGAAAACAGAGGATTTTCCCATGAAAGCAGGCTGGGGTCTCCCCAGAGGGCTGGGGTCCCTCCTGGTGGCACGGCTTGGCCCCAGTGGGTGCCCACAGGAGGGGTGGTGGCTGGATCTGGGGGCACCCACAGGAGGGGTGGTGGCTGGATCTGGGGGTGCCCACAGGAGGAGTGGTGGCTGGATCTGGGGGCGCCCACAGGAGGGCACGGCTTGGCCCCAGTGGGTGCCCACAGGAGGGGTGGTGGCTGGATCTGGGGGCACCCACAGGAGGGGTGGTGGCTGGATCTGGGGGTGCCCACAGGAGGAGTGGTGGCTGGATCTGGGGGCGCCCACAGGAGGGGTGGTGGCTGGATCTGCGCATCCCCACCGTGTTTAAAGTTTCTCAGCCATGTTTGCTGGCGGAAAGTTGGAACCTGCAATTACAGCTGTGCTAACCCCTCATTAAAACGGGGAGGGGGGGGGGAGAAAAAAATGGGAAAGAAACAAAAGGCTCCAGATCCAGACATGGTGCCGTTAACCCTTCCCAAGACCAGGATGCGGAACCCCCGGCAAATTAACGCGGCTCGAGGGACAGGTTGCAGCGGTGGCAGGTGGCACCGTGTGCTGGGGGTCAGCCCACGAGCACCACAGTGCGCCCAGATCCCCACTCTGAGTACCAGTGGCGTGGTGATGCCGGCCGTACCACGGTGACACCAGCCATGCCACGGTGACATCAGCCATGCTGCAGTGATGCCGGCCATGCCATAGTGATGCTGGCCATGCCGTGATGATGCCAGCCGTGCCGTGGTGATGCCGGCTGTGCCACGGTGATGCCGGCCATGCCGTGGTGATGCTGGCTGTGCCACGGTGATGCTGGCTGTGCCACGGTGATGCCGGCTGTGCCACGGTGATGCCGGCCGTGCCACGGTGAAGCCGGCCGTGCTGTGGCACCCGCATGGGCACGGCTGTGGCCGTGCCGGAGCCGTTTGTCGCGGCGGGGCTGCGGTTCCCGCTCGCTCTCCAGCAGCGACACCGTGACGCCTGCTCCAGGAGCCCACACAATATGTTCGCACTCATCTCGCAGCTGCCCCCAGACAGCCTGAGGTGCCGCGCTCCTCCCCGGCGCGGGGGCCGCTGTGTGCCGGCAGAGCCGCGACGTGCCGCCGAGCCCAGGCAGGGACCAGCAGGGGTGGAAGGGGCAGGAGACTGTGGTCAGGCTGGATGCCACATGGGGAGATGATGCTAGAAACAGCAAGGGGTGCACCAGCAGCCCCCCAGGGCCAAGCCCCCTGACCCAGGGGCCAGGCTGTGCTGCAGGAACACTGGGCAGGGGAAAGGCCTGACCGTGACACCTGGTGTGTTACCGCAGCCCACCCTGCACCCACCAGTGAGGCACCACACTGGGAGCACCTGAAGTGAAACCCATCCCCTCTGGGGACCCCATCCCCAGCGAGGGTGCAACCTTGTGCCCACCTCAGTGCAGCCACAGCCCCACCTCGCCCTCCCACCCCTGGGGAGCAGCGGGTCCCCGCGTCACCCTCCAGCCCCCCTGGCGACACCACCTCAGCGCCGCGGTCGCAGCGGCTCTGACAGCAGCTAACGAGCTGCAGGCAGCAATTTGGGTTATATATAGCCCCAAAGTGACTGCATCTAATTGCTCCAGCACGCAGCGGCCCCACCGCAGGGTCCGGGTGCTGGGCGCAGGGGAAGGGGGTGGGCGGCACATGCTCAGCCCCCCTCCCTCGGCTGTCACCCCATGCGACCCCCTGGGCACCCTGAGGCTGGCAGGGCAAGAGGATCCCCCCCATCCACGCCGGCCCCAGGGAGCTGGTCTGTTCCCAGCGGCTTTGTGCCGGGCCATAAGCGGCTTTGGCTAAAGCCGCCGTCCCAGCCCGTCCCAGCCAGGGACCCTAAGGAGCTTTTGTCCCCTCTCGTTAAGGGGTTTCGGCCGGGGGGCCACAGGGTGCAGCACCCAGCACTCCCTCTCCGCAGCCTGCGGGGCTCCAGCCAGCTGCTCCGGCAGGTCTGGGAGGGATGAAGGGATGGAGGGACGGATGGAGGCAGGGCGGTGGGCCCTTTGTGGCAGCCCCCATCTCCTCGCAGCAGCTGCCAGGCGAGGCGGCGGGCGCGCAGATGCGGCCGGGGGGGCTGCTGTGTGCAAGGGGGGTCCCCCGCAGCGGCTCCCCACGCCGGCGGGGCGAGCGGNCGGCGGGGAAGGGGGAGCCGGAGGCCAAATTGTTTGCCAGCTTCCTCGAGACGGCACAATGGAGGGCGCGCAGGCGGATCCGGGGTCAGGGGTGAGAGCAGCAATAAGTGGTTTATGCCTTTTGTGAAGAGGCTGAACTGACAGCTCGCTGGATTAACAAAGACGTCCTCTGTTCCCGGGCAGGTCATGTGGAAAGCGCTGCGCCGACCCCTGTCACTTCTTTTTTTTGCAAGAACAGACATTTGTTCGCCAGCGAACAGGGAGGTGATGCAGGGGGAGGCGGGGGGCACGCAGCCGCTCGCTCCCGGCTTCTCCTCGAGCTCCTCTGGGGCTCTGGCCATGGGCATTGGTGGCTGCTTGCTGCTTCCGCAGCCCTGGCCACACCGTGTCACCTCCCGTGCCTCAGTTTCCCCAGGCTGGGGGATGAACAGTGGCTGGCAGCAACGCACAAGGCACCGGGAATGCCAAGACCCCAACGCTGAGCCCAACGTCACCCCAATTCCACAGCGAGAGCCCCCTGTGCTCACCCCCCATCACCCCAGGGCCAGGCTGGCTGGGCACGTGGGACCTGCTCTCTGCTCAGTGCTGGGGCAACCCCTGTCACACCACAGGGACACACAGCTCTGGTTTATGCCTGCCAGGCCAGGGAAAGTTCCCTCCAGGCAGGGAAACTGAGGCAGGGGAGGGTGTGAGCATCCCCCCCTGTGCACAGACAGCAGGGCTGGCAGCACCATTGGCACTCCAGGCCCTGCAGGGAACAATCGGCCTTTTCAAATACACACAGATTTCCTCGAGGCTGTGCAGCACAGAGCCTTCACCACCATTAGACACCAGAGCTAACAGCTGAAATAGTGCCACTGCACACTGAGATATACCACCTCGACTGGAGCAGTGACTCCCCGGCCTTGGAGGTCCCTGCAGCTCCCACCTCCCTCTGCCACCGCTCCACAGCCCTGGCTCCAGGTCCTCCCGTGACCACAGAGCCCCACACCAGGAGGGGAGGGATGCAGCTTGCTGCCTGCCACCCAAATCCTGCCAAGGTCCCCATCTCAGGAACACTCACAGCCCGGCACAGCCACCCAGCTCACCCACCTCCAGCTCCGGAGCCGCCAGGCAGTCTGCAGCAGATGTCCCCTCCTCACCACCCTAAATACCGTCCCTGGGGAGAGGCAGCTGCCCCAAGGGGCTTTTTGCTCTGGAAAATCCCACTCACCCCACAGCGGCTCAAGTTTTCGGGACATTCCCATGGGTGCCAACCCCCGTGGCACTCTCAGGGGTAAACTGAGGCAGGGAGGAGCACCCAGGTGGACGCAGGGCTCTGCCACGCTCACCATAGCGGATGAGGGGACACGGCTGGGGGTCCCTACCCAGCTCGGGATGGGCACGTCACCACAATCCCCAAAGTCCCAGCGAGGGCCACACACCGGCTGGGCAATCGGCTTGCGACGCAGCGGCATTAAAGCCTCAATCCGTGTCCCTCAATCCACCGTGTCCCCCTTCTCCATCCCGCGGGCAGCTTAGCGCCCGTTCCCGGCTCCCGCCTGCCATCTAAAGACAGACTTACCGCCAGGTCCGGCGCTGCCTTAAGCCGCAGATTAAACGTGAACCATCTGCAAGGGGAAACTTTAATGCAGGATAATACCTGCCGCGCATACCCCGCCGTGCCACCGCGCGCCCTGGGCACGCCGGGCAGGGGGGCACAGAGCTCCATGGAGGCATCGCGTCCCAGTGGCACCACAGCCCTCCACGGACTCTGCACGTGCAAGAGATGATGCTCCCCAACCTCCTGGATGTCCCCATCCTCCCTGCTGTCCCCTCCTGGCACAGCCCTGCAAGGCCCCACATCTGGGAGCTGCACGCCAGCCAGCCCCCTCCCCCCTGGACTGTGTCCCCTCCCAAGGCAGCCACCTCCAGGCAGGGGACACCCTGGGTCCAGCCATCACCCCACCTGGTTAATTAAGTGATTAAAGTCTCCTCATTAGGGAGGCAGATTAGACCCTGGAGCTGAGGGCTATCTTCCCTGACATCCCTCCTCCCCCAGCACTGGGGGTACTGCCCTGTTCCTACTTTTTGGAGGAAATTCTACCTCTCCAGCCCCACAAAGGTGGTCCAGGTGCCCTCTGCTCCCCCAGCTTAGCGAAGTCCCCAGGGGTGCCCAGACCAGCAGCATCACTCAGGGTGCAGTGGGGACACGGGGTCACCCAGGTTGTCCCTAATGATGGGTTGAGTGTCACACAGCCAGGAGGGATGCTTGTCAGAGAAGAGGGATTCTGGGGCGGGGGGGACACTGCACCCCAAAGGTGGGTGGGGGAGGACAAGGCACCCTCCTGCTGACTCAGCACCCCGATGAATTACAGAGGACCACAGGTCCCTGCTCAGGTCAGCGGGGAAAGGAGCCAGGGATGCTTTCTGCTGCCCAGCCTGCTCCTGCCGGAGAATTTACAGCCAGGAACCACCACGGGCTGAGTAATTAGTGTCAGGATGCTGAATCAGCACCCAGCCACCAGCACTGAAGGGAAAGAGCTGGGGGGGCTGCAGGACCAATAGCGGCGCCCCCGGATGGATATGGGGGCAATGGGTGACCCAGCAGTGTCTGCCAGTGGGAGTTCATCCCTATGGTTTGGAGCACTGGGGGAAAGCTGGCTAGCTCAGCATCCCATCCCAACGTGCTGCTCCAGGACCAGCTCCAGCATCTCCAAGTGGAGATATCACTTCAGGAACACCCCTGGATGGCTGGTAGAAGCCTCCCATCCCGCCTGCCTAAAGATGAACGTTGCTCTGGTCCTCCCTTCACAGCCTGGCTGCTGCATCCCAGGATGCTCAAGCCCTGGGATGCCCGAGCATCCACCCAGCTGTGCCCGGGCAGCCCTCTTGGCCTTCATGGCTACCATCAATTTTCCAGGGTCGGGAATGGCAGGGCTGGCTCCCCGGCAGATCCAGCCGCTGCTCCTCAGCTGATTACAGCCATTTCCGTGCCCATACCCCCTCCCCGCTGTCTGCCTCCTGCCTCCGTCTGCTGCCTGGTTTTACGAGGGCCATTTCCAAGAGGTCGCTGGAAATAGATTTTTATCACCTCGTGATAAATATCGTTTATGGTGACATTACTGCTCGGAGCAGCCATGCAGGGGAGAGGAGGGAGGAGAGGCGGGCAGGCGGACGCCCGCTGGCAGCCCCCAGCTCCACAGGGCATCCACTGGGCCCCTTCTCATCCCTGTCCCATTCCTGGAGGTTCAGACAGCACCAAGCCCCAATGCCATCCATCTATCCAGGCGGCACGAACAGAGGGAGCCGCATCATTAGCCCCGCGCGCCATTAAGCACTTAAAAAGCCATAGGAATAAGCCGCGCCATTAGCTGACAAGCGAGCTGGGAGGGGAGGGATGCACAGAACGGAGCGTGGGCTGTGGGATGTCACCACCCTGGAGACGCTCCGGGCCCCCCAGAGATCCAGTCAGTCCAGGAAATAGGGGCAGAACAGCCCCCTCCTGCGCTCAGCTCCGAGGTGGAAATCCAGGTGCTTTCAGAGCTGACACATCACTTCTACAGGGGTAATGCCGCTGGGCACCTCTCCAGAGGGACTTTTTGGCAGGGCGGGGAGAACTGGCTCCCTGCTCGTCCTCTCTGAGCCCGCCCTGGAGAGACTCTGCTTTAGGGAGGGAGCTGGTGTGGAGACCTGGGAGAAAAAGCCACCGCTGAGCTGAGAACTGCCAAGTCAGGACAGCCGTGGCCCTGGGTGTTGCAACCCTGCGCCGCGGCAATCCGGTGGCCCAGGGCAGCAAGGGGTCCTGCCCCAGCCGAGCCCGCGGGCAGGACGGCTGCCAAGCCATGGCCACGGCCAGCTGCCGCTGGGAAAGGGCACGGCAGCAGGCAGGAGGCCAAGGCCAACCCGCTCTCGGTGACAGCCCTGCCACACACAGCACCGGGCACCGGCCACCCCTGGGCAGAACAACTGCCCCGTTCACCAGCGCTGAGGTTGGGGGGTGTCACCTGCGGGGACGGAGCCACGGTCCCCAGGGTGCCAGAGCTGAGGAGCAGCACAGCAGCAAAACTGCACACCCGGCAAAGAGCAACCCTCGCCTGCGGGCAGAGCGCGGCACTGCCAGCCCGTGCCAAGAATCCTGTTTGTTCTCCCCAGCCCTGGCACTGGATCTCTCAGGCAAGCCGCCTCCTGCCCCAGTGCCTCTGCTTCCCCAGCTGGCAGGGATGGTGGGGCACGGGCAAGGGGTGGGCAGCCACGGGGAGACCCCAGCCTCATATTTGGGCTCCTTCTTTTCACACACAGCACAAACCTGCTGTGACACAGAGCCGTGGTTACTCTCCTGGCAAGCGGCCCTGCGGCGTGGGGCGGGGAGGGAGGGAGCAGCAGAGCTTTGTATGGGGACAGGCACACAGAGACACGGCAGCAGTGGCCACCTGCCACGTGCCACCAGGGTGGCATGACCCCTCCTCAGCTCCTCACACCTGGCAGGAAGAAAACAACCCCGAAAAGGGCCAGCCCAGTCACCCTGATGGCACAGGGGGCTCCGTGAGGACAGCCACATAAAAGTCATGAGGTGCTGGTGGAGTGGTGCCCACCCTGTCTCCCTCTCCACCACAGGGATGTCACCTTGCTCCAGGGATACATGCATGGATCAGCCGGTGCCACCCCCGTGCCAGCAGCAGGCACTGCCCCCTGTTGCCGTGTCCCACCTTAGGATATGGGTTCCCTAAGCCACTGCAACCCCTTGGGGACAAGGAGCCCCTTGTCCACCCCCAGAGCCCCCAGGGTGCCCGGCAGCAGGATGCATGTGGAGCCAGCTGCCCCCTGTGCCCACCAAAGGGCATTTGTTCACCTGATGAGCAGCTCAGTGGCCACAGGTCCGGCTCCTGCCACCACCTCGTGGCTCCTGGCACAAAGGAGCCAGCAAGTCCTTGGCAGGGCCACCTCACCGGCGGTCGTGGTGACCTTACATGTCACTGCCCAGGCTCTCCAAGCCCAACGCTTGGCCCGGAACACGGATCCTGCAGCCAAAGAGGGCTGGTGACTTGGCATCCACCCTGCCCACGGCTCCCACCATGCAGGAGGGCAGCTGCCCTCCTCACCCCAGGCTGGCAGAGACTGGGCAGCAGCTGCAGGAGGTGCAGACAGATGGACAGACAGCACAAGCGCAGACCTCTGCGCACTGCCTGAGCCCTGGGGTGGAGGTTTGGGCATCCCCTGCCCATGGCAGGACTGACAAAACCTGGGCAGACAACTCCACAGGGACATCCAGCCACCAGCCACCAGCATCCTTCACAGGGGGATGAATCCCACCTCAGCACCTCCAGCAGAGCACCCAGGGGTGCCCCCCATCACCCACAGACAGAGCCTGGCACTACCAGGGGCTACACATCCCAAATACCCCTCCCAAGCACCACTTCCCCCCAGGAGCCAGACCCAAACCCTCCAAGGGTGGGTAAATGTGCCGCAGACCCCGGGTTGGGGTGCCCACCCCGTGCACCCCAGTAGAGCTGCATAAGGGCCTGCTGGGGTGCAGAAAGATCCATTCTACGCCTTTTTTTTTTTTAAAAAATATACAAAAAACTGAAAGTGCAGAGGAAACCTGGCAGCACCTCCCAAAGTTTGCAGCAAAGTTCCACAGAGCGCCCCCCAGGCACTCGCCACGGGTCGAGGCGCCCCAGGGGTCCCCTCACTGCGCCCCCTCCATGTCCTCACAGCCACCCACAGCAGGGGCACCCCTCAATCACCTCCTCACCCCACAAAGCCGGGAGGGCACACACATCAGGCCAGGGCAGGGGGTCACAGGGTTACGTACCTGGGGTCACACACACCCCACCAAAGAGGACCCCCTCGAGGCTGGAGGGTGGTGCCCACCCAAGGATGAAGGGGGGGCAGAAGGGGGGCTACAGGGTGGGGGTACAGGCACTGGTTGGGGTAACAAGCGGGGGGATTAGGGACACGGGTGAGGGAAGTACAGATGGGGGGGCACCGGCAGGGGTGGGGGTACGGGCAAGGTAGGGGGTAGAGGTAGTGCAGGG
>VWZG01005234.1:117194-138205 GCA_013396735.1 Grallaria varia
CCCTGCGACACCGACATGTACCCACGAGACTCCACCCGAGCGCCTCCACCACCCCTGCCACGAGCTCACCAGGGCTCAGCGACCTCCACCTTAGGGCCAATGCTCCCCCCAGAGCCCCCAGATAACCCCGGGTGCCAGGTCCCGGTGGCACCCAGCCCGGCCCCGGCGGGCAGAATGAGGCCAGCCACCTCCAAAGCAAAGCTGCCCACTTGCTTTTTGGAAAACAGTTGGAAAACACTGTGCCTTTGATTCTGCGGGGTGAACAGCACTACCCAGCCTGACACTCTGCAAAACAAACCCCTTGGCCACCCACCTCAGCCTCCCAGATCCCTCTTATCCTCCCCAGAGGACACCCCAAGGATGGGGAGGGCACATGGCGACACATCCCCTTGCAGAAGGCGATGAGCTGCCATGCTGGACGTTGCCAAGGCAATGGGAAAGCAGGAATCTGGGTGGAAAAGGTCCCACAATCCCACAGGGCTGGGGGCTGATGCAATCCAGCGCGGTGCTGGGGACTCCCTCCAGCACACCAACGTGCAGGGGGGGAGATGGGTTGGGGTGCCCTGGCATCCCCCCATCTTCTGCCCCAGGCAGGGAATAGGGATGTACCCACTCCCTGACCCCACTGCTCATGGCTGGGTGCCTCCATGCCAGTCCCTACCTGCTGGCATCTCTGGTGGTCCCCTGTCCATGTTACAGCACAGAATGGGGCAAGACCCCCCCAGGGTGAGGGCTGGCAGGCTGCACCTCGGCCCTGTTGTGCCTCAGTTTCCCATTCTATTATGGTCTTACAGCTGCAGGAAGGAACAGTACAGGCAGTTCCACCAGCAGCCACCCAGTCCCACAGCTCATCTGGACAACTGGGAGCACAGCACCAGCAACTGCTTCCAAACCTGCCCATCCAGGAGCTCCAGCACAGCTCCTGGGGACCCCACCCCACCCACTGGCACAGGGCAAAGGGAGCTTGGTGAATGGGTGGCAAGCACCCCTCTCCACCTCCCGCTCCTTGCTCCAGGCACCAGCCAACTCAGGAGCATGTTTGTGCCTTGAGAGCCAGGTCAACACACCTTGGGCAGCTCCAGCTCAGACATCCCCACCTCCTGCCTCCATCCCACACCAACACAGGGCTCCCATGCCAAAGCATCCTCCTTCTGGGTGCTCAGCCACTCCCACAAACTGCTTGGGTGCTGAGCCCTGGGGATGCTCGGCCATTCCCAGGCTCTCGGGGGGGATCCCCCCCATTCCCGAGCAGCTATTCCCATCCATTAGAGATCTGAGGATCCATCAGCTAGGAGCAGACAGGTTGAGGCTGGGAGCTGCCTCCCGTGCCAGCCCAGACAGGCTCCCAGGGGACTAATACCGGCATGTAAATATTAGATACTTCTGTCTCCTCTGAGGCCAATTACACAAATCGTGGCAGCTCCCGCAGGACTCTCCGCTTCTACTTACTGTATCATCATTAACAGCTTATTAGAGAACAGCTGCTCCAAGAGGGGGAAACAAAAAAGGAGAAACCAGGAGGAGAGGCAGCAAGGAGACAGGCACGTAGGAGGACAGGGAAGAGTGACCTCCACCCTGCCCCGGCACCCAGGGACATCCAGGGACACCGACATCCCTGCGGTGCCACCACGGTGCACAGCCCTCTCTGCAACACCAACAGCAGGACCAGTCCAAAATCCATGTTGAGATCTGCTGTAGACTTCCCTGGAGGTGCTGGGAAGGAGGCAGAGGGATGGCCCTTGTGGGTGTCAGACTGTGAGGTAGCTGGGGACAGGAGTGAGGACCTCCAGGGAAAGCAGAAGTTGGAGTGAAGCCACCAAAGCAGCTGGGCACCCCATAACTGGGGGACTGGGAGGTCCCCTCATGCCCAGAGAGAAGATATTTCTCAGACTTAGGGTCCCTGACATCTCCCCAAGGGCAGCAAGTCCCCCCCCGGATGGCAGTAGACAGATGTCACATGCGGGGACGGGCGAGGGACGCTGAGGAGGGGACTGGAGGCTGCAGGATCAGCCCCTGCCTGTGGCAGTGCTGTCCAGTGGATGCTCCTCCAGCCCAGTCCTCTGGGACAGGGGGAACCAAGGTTCGGGAAGTGTCCCCCCAGCACAGCACAGCCTCCCCAGTGGGGGACACATTCCCTGAAGCAGCTACAGCGTCACCAAAGGGTGCAGCTCATGGGGAGCCGGATGCTCCTCGTTCTCCTCCCAGTGCCCCAGGGTTGACAGTGGCCAGACTGGGATGGCAGGGGCGTTTTTAGGGGCACCACATCCCTCCAGCCCTCCCAATCGCTCCGAGTGCAATTAAGCATCATCAATCATGGCCCTGAGACCATTAACAACATCCCCTGCGGCCGCCGAGGGCGGTCACGGTCCCCGGCGGGGTGGCCGTGGGTCCCTCCAGGGTCACCGTGGGTGCCTCCGGGGTCCCTGGCGGGGTGGCCGTGGGTCCCTCCGGGGTCCCCGGCGGGGTGGCCGTGGGTGCCTCCGGGGTCCCCGGCGGGGTGGCCGTGGGTCCCTCCGGGGTCCCCGGCGGGGTGGCCGTGGGCAGGTGGCCGGGGCAGGTGGCCCTGCTGGGAGCCGCGTCCCCAGGAGGATGTCACGACATGCTTCTGGTGCGCTCTAGCGTCAGCCAGCATTAATGCACTGCTGGCATCGGGCACGAGCAGCACACGCGTGGGGACGGACACCTGGCCACGCACACGCGTGGGGACGGGCGCTGGCACAGCCACCAGACCCCCGTGGGCAGGGGGACACAGCCACCAGCTGCACCCCCGCCCAGCTCCAGTAGCTTGGTGGGCTGATGTCCCATCCTGGGTGGGGGCCCAGGGGGCAGATGTCACATCCTGGGGGGGACAAACCACCCCACGCAGGGGCAGCTGCTCTGCAGGGCAGGAGTGGGAGCAGGGCTCCCCGGGGCTTTCAGGGGACAGGGAGGCAGCAGCTTCCCGTCTGATTGCTAATTATCCTCGTTATTCCGTGTCAGACACTTTATGAAGCACCGGAGTGATTTGCTCTTTCCCTGTAATTAGGCACGTCGCAATTACCATCTAATTCAAGTTCAAGCTCCGCGTCCTCACGACCTTCCCGGCCTCTACACGATGTCCCTGCTTGTCTTTCTGCGGTCCCCACGATGTC
Source organism: Grallaria varia (assembly GCA_013396735.1). Taxonomy (NCBI): domain Eukaryota; kingdom Metazoa; phylum Chordata; class Aves; order Passeriformes; family Formicariidae; genus Grallaria; species Grallaria varia. The sequence goes on from VWZG01005234.1 coordinate 120,326, forward strand.
ACCCCCAACCCCATGCCTGGTTCTCTGGAGGGGAGAGGGGCACCAAAGGATTTGTCCACCTGATGGGGGGACAAGGCGCAGAGCAGTCCCACAGCCCTCCCAAACCACCCCCCGGCTAAAGGGGATGCCAAAAGACCCAGGCCAGGTCTGGGGTCCCCCTCCAGAAGGGTGACAGTCCCCAGCTTCTGAGCTTCCCTGAGCCCTTTGCCTTTTGGGGTGAGGGTTGAGCCCCAGCATGCAGCCTGTCCCTGCCCATGCACAGCTCCTGGCCAGCTGCCACCGCATCCCCTTTAGGGTCAGTTGAAACCCCACAGGACATATTTAACACATCTGTATCCCAACCTCAGCTCCCATTCCCACAGGGACAACAGCACAGGAACAACCATGCAGCAAAAGAAACCTCCAAACCCACAAGGCTCTTCTGGGGGGATAAAGCAGAAAAGAGGAGAGCAGGAGCCTGGGTGACTGATCAGCAGCTCGCGAGGTTTCCCAGCGTGGCACCGGGGTTTCCTCTCCTGCCTTAGCTCACGGCATTTGCTCCGAGAAGAACCACATCTCCCTTTGGAGCATCCTGAGTGCAAACGCCGGCGGTGCCGCAGCGCTGGGCACGGTGCCGTGCCAGGCTCCACCGCTGCGCCCAGTGGCACCGGAGCCACTGCAGAAGGCTCCCCCCCCTCCTCCCAGCAGCTAATTAATCCTTCTGCTCAGGCAGAGCTCATTAGCGCTGGTGCAGCTCAGGGCTGCTCCAGCTGCCCAGCACGGCCGCCCTTCCCAGTGCAGAGCAAGGTCAGTGCCAGGGGCCAGCGGGTGCTGGCACTGCCACCACCACACTTGCCCTGGGCTCTGCTCCCTGTCCCCCTTGGTGGCCTTTCCTGCAGCCTGATGGTGTTTTTCCAAGCTTAGAGCTTAGGAAAAAAATAGGAAAAAAAGAAGGGAAGAAAAAAAAAAGGGTGGGAGGGGGGAGGAGGTGAGGAGGTGGAGAAAAGGTCCCCCCGAGCGTGAGCACGAGGGAGAAGCGGCCAAGGAAAGCAGAGGAGTCAGCCAAGTGCCTCTCCCCGTGGCGGCAGGGTGCGAGTGGGCCGCCCTGCAAATGTTTTGAATTTCCAAAACAGAAGGGAGAAGCCAAGAGCTGCCGAGTTCCCCCACACGCCAAGAAGGACAAAGGGCACCCCTGCGCGGTGGAGGGGCGGGCAGGCGCCCGGCGCCCCAGCTGCCCCCCAGCCCAGCTCCCCTGGCACGCACAGTGCCAGGGGCATGGGGCACTGGGGGCCCTCTGGGATGTGGCACAGGGGTCCCCCCCACCTCAGCTCCAAGAATAACCAGGGAGAGGAAATATGGCAGTGTCGGGTGAGGGTGGACACTGGGCACAGCGCTGGTCCCACATGGGGTGGCTGTGGGTGGGATGTGCACCCACCGGGTCAACCTGGAGCAGAGCCTAGGGTGATTTGGTGCATGGCAAAGCCTCCAGCTCCTTGTCCTGGCACAGCAGGAGCCTCCCAGCTCACACCCTCTCAGGAACCCACCCACTCCAAGGGCCAAATGTGCTGGAAAAGCCCCGCAGCCAGCACGCTGGAGGCTCTCCTCGCTGCAGGATGCTCCAACAGTGTGACCCAGAAGGACATCCTGGTGCCCGCCCCAGCTGCTGGCACGGATGCAAGGATGCTGCATGGGTGGTCCAGTCCCTCTGAGTGATCCCATCCCAAGGGCGATGCCACACCCCAAAAAGTGGTTCCTGCCCCATAGCGAAGGACTGTGGGACATGGAACAGCAACCATGGGAATCCCGGCAGCACAGCCCCCGTGTTGAGGGGGGGACTCCGTACCCCTCCCTCCCCTGCAGATTATAACCTCACACAGATTATAATCTTAAATCATAATCTCCAACAAATCCAACCCCCCATCTGTCTAATCCTACTCCTCCCAGCATAACCCCCCTGCTGGGGGTTATACCCTGGATGGGAGGGGAGTGGGATTGCCTGGATGCCAGCCCTGCTACTGGGGGGGTGGGAGAAGCCACGGGGTGAGCCCCCCCAGCCATTTACCACCGGGCTGGGAGCAGGCTGGGAGACAATATCGGGACTATGCGGCCCCCTCGCCGCCAGATGTGTGTTAATAAGGCAGCTGCCCCCTAAGCTAATAAGGTCACTTACTGGCTCCAGCAAGACGAGAAAACAAGCAGGGGCTTGGCTGCGGTACAGCCTGACTTGGCACTCACCACACGCCGGCTTCCTGAATTCTTGCCGCTTCCAGAACAGCGCAACGGGGTGGAAAAAGCAGATATAAACCTCCCTCGCCCCCCCAGAAAACACCCCCGCAGCCCACCCGCCTCCAGCACCCCCAGCGCTGCCCTGCGCCCCTGGGCGCCGGCTCCTGCGCCCCGCTGGCGGGGTGGACACCCCCCCACCGGGTTAATTCCTTAGGGAAAACCTTGTGGAAGGGTTTGGGGCGAGGGGGGGGGCATTCCTGCAGACTTGCCCAGCACGGCGAGCGGAGCAGCAGCCCCCCCGTCCCCCACCCCGTCCCCGCTCCCTCCCTCGCCTGCCCCCGATCATGGCGCCTACAACTCCCTTTGTTTTAATATTATAAAGCGAGCCAGATGCCGGCTTTAATCCCCTCAGCTGGGGAGGATTTGCAAACACATTAGGAGGCAGAGCCGGCCCCTCCGCTCCGTGCCCCGTGCCCCAGCCCCACGGCGGCACCGCGCCCCATCTGCCGCCCCGTCAAGGGCATCCCAGCCCCTAATTGCCTTCTCATGGCTGGATTAGGAGCTGACAAGGTGTCCCACAATGGGGACATGGGCATCTCCTGCCACTTGCGGTTGGGGACCACCAGGAGGGACCTTCAGATTCTCCTGCAAAGAGTTCGGGGGGTTTGCCTCGAGTGACACGATGCCAGGGTGATGGGACACAGCCATCGGGGTGATGGGACACAGCCATCGGGGTGATGGGACCTGCAGGGCAGCGTGGATGCCTGTGGGATATAGGCAGAGGTCCTGGAGGCAGGGTGATGGAACACATCCCTCGGGGTGATGGAACACATCCCTCGGGGTGATGGAACACATCCCTCGGGGTGACAGGCCCTGCAGGGCAGCGTGGATGCCTGTGGGATACAGGCAGAGGTTGGACAGGCAGCTGTCCTGAAGGCAGGATGATGGATGAGGTGCCTACCCCGGTGGTGTAACATCACAGCTGCTGGACTGGAACATGAGCTGACCCTCCTGCATCCCTGGTGGACGTGGGATATTTTGGGCAAAGCCCTGTGGGTCCTTCCTGCAGCGTTAACACGGGAAGGGATTTCCAGCCCGACCTCCATCGCTGCCAGCTCCTGCTGTGCTGCTGCATCCCTCCCCTGGGATCCAGCACACGAGACTGAGATTAAACAGGTACCAGCAGCAGGAGCGGGAGGAGTCGCTCCCAAGTGTCACATCCCACAGGAGCAGCTCCAGGTGTGCATCCCATTGGACCAACAGCATCCAGGCCAGCTCCCCTGCACCACAGCCCCAGCTCCCCCAGCACACACAGATCCTTCCCACAGTCAGGAAGGGAGAAGTGACCTCTCCGAAGTGGGGAGAGGCGTCTGCAGAGCCCCAGGAGCCGGATGATGAGGGGAATGTGATGCTGGAGCCATGTTCCAGCCCTGCAGCATCCCAAGAGGGGAAACAGCTGCCAGATGAGATGCCCCGTAAACCCCCTCCTCATCCCAGAGTTGGCTCGCAGCACAACCTCCCAACTTCCCAAAGGCTGGGGGTTCCCTCCAGACACCCCAGTCCAGGCTGGACTTTGAGGGGGGGACCAAACAGCCCACAGTCCTGCAGGCAACAAGTACCCCTCCAGGATGCTGCTCATAGGGGTTCTCCACATCCTCCTCTGCCCATCCCAGCACTGCCTGGGAGGGATGAACCATGCTGGAATCCCCCACAGGAGGTTCCTGCTCTGGCTTCCGCAAGGAAACAGCTCCAGGAACACACACAAAATCTCTCTGAGCTGCCTCAGACCCCATATTTGCACTGCAGAGGCAACAGAGCTTTTTCTGAGGGTGGTTTCTGGTGTGTTATTTTTTTTAAGACCAGGATCCCCTACATACCACTTAGCAGCCAGGAGTTCCGAGGGAGCAGAGCTCAGTACTTTAGAATGACGCCTCATTTGCCAAGAAATAATCCCAAGAAGCAAAAACAAAAACCAAAAAACACCAAAAACCCAGACTCAAGAAGATAATTAACTCCACAAAGCAGCAGCCCTGAGTAGCTCAAATCCTTGCTAGAACTTCCCTGCTTCTTCTCCAAGGGCTTATTTCTTGCTGCCTGCAACACGATGGCACCACTGCTCAGAGGTCTGGGGATTTTATTGGGGAGGGGAGGGGGTGGTCCCCTAAACCCTGATGACAGATTTGCCCCCCAGCCAGGCATGGTGGGGGGCCCAGCCCCACACGAGACCCCACAACTCTGAGCAAGGCTGCAGTGGGGTCACCCTCCATCCCTGTGAAGGGCTGGAATAGGGATGTTGAAGTTGCAGGGGTCCATCCTTGGGGGAATAGAGAGCAGGGAAAGGAGCTGGAGTGGGGGGGGAACTGGATGCTGCTGCCCCCAAACACCCCCGAGCATCCCCTGGCAGGGAAGGAGCTGCCTTTCAGGGTCCTCCCTGCAGAGAAACAGCAAGAGAAGGCAGGGCAGACAACCTGGGGGTGCGATTCAGCGCCCCATTCCCTTTCCAGCCTTTAGGGCTGGCAGAAGGGATGCTCCACCAGGAGCTGGCCCAAGTGACCCTGACAGCTTCACACCCCTGCCAGCATCATCCCTGCCAGCATCACCCCCTGCCCCTTCCTGCCCCTCACCAGGGAAGGGAATAGAAGAGAGAAGAGCTGAGAAAAAGCAGTGCAGAGCCAGCCCTTCCCACTGCTGCTCCCCCCGGCATCCCCCTTCCCCTCCTGACCGCAAAAAGCCAACATCTCCCCGCGCCCCTCCAGCCAGGGGATGGGAATGTGGAAGCAATTGCACTTGGCAAGGCAGCAACAGTGAGTCAAAAACAGTTGTTTGGCTTGTCAGCCACCCAGGCCCTGCAGCACTCTTGTTTTCCTTTGCCTGCCTTAACCCCTTCCAGCCCCAGACACTTTTCCCAGCAGGACCCGCATCCCCCAGTGCCACCACGGAAAGGGGATGGGTGCTGGGGAGGAGCCTCGTCCCACCATCTGGTTGTCCTGCTCCTAAAAACGGGATAATGGGCAATTTTCCAGCATGAAAACCTGTGCAAACCTGTCATGGTGCTGGGAGGTGCCCCGGGCTGGCATGGGGCAGAGGGACATCCCAAGGCCACCAAGGATGCTTGGTGGCCCTGGAGCATCCTACTCCCTCGCCCCAGGAGATGCAGAGACATCCTTGTCAATGCCACAGAGAGTCTCCACAATGCCCCTTGGCAGGGTGAGGAGACGTGGATACACGGGTTGGGGTCCCTGTGCCACCCTGGGGTGGTCAGATGCCCTGGGCAGTGCCAGCCTGGTGGCACAGAGCAATGTAAAGCCCTGAGCACAGCCTGCCCCATCCCCTTTGCAGAAGTTTAGCACACCCCAGGCTGCTTCCCACTGGCTCCTCCAGCCCCTTCCCTGCCAGCCATAAGGGGGCAAGGCCAGAATCACATCTAGAGCCACCACGTGCTGCATCAAGGCCTCTTCTCCATCCCCAGGTCACCCTTCACATCCCAAGACGGGGGTCCCAGGCAGCAACGTCCCCCAGTCCAGCAGCATCATGCACTGCTGGGACCCCAATTCCATCAGGCCACCACCCATTCAGGGCAAGGTTGGGGGAACACCAGGATCCATCCAATTCCTCCCCACCATGAAGGGTCAGCCATGGGGGTCAGGGTATCCCTCTGGGCACCCAGCTGGGACCTGCATCCCTCCATTCCCCCCAGCACTGCACCCCAAACTGGCCCCAGAGGAGACAGACACGAGGAGGGAGCCTGGGAATGGGGGTGTTCCCTCTGTCCATTGTGGGGACCCCCCACCACACCCCTACAGCACGAGGCAACCAGGTCAAGGAGATGGACGGGGAAGAGTTAAACCCTCTGGAGTGTATGGAAGGGGAGGAAAAGTGGAGGGCAAGGCTGCGCCCGACAGGGAGAGACAAAGCGAGATGCAAGAGCCAAGAGATGAAGGCGAGGATGCGATAAGAGGGGGAGCGGGGTGTGTGCGCTGGAGCGAGGGAAGGGGAGGAGGAGGAGGAGAGGTGGGTGATGACCAAAGTCATTGAACATTTTTTGGCACGCCTACCCCCGAGTATCCTGGCCGTTGGCCCAGCTCGGAGCTGAACTTAAACAAACTCCTGTTGCAGCCATCTGCTTGATTTTAAAATAAATCAAACAATCTGTTGAGCCGTGGGTGATCAAATTTCCATCTGTGCGGACGCCTGCTCGCCTCCTCGGAGCCTCCGCTTGCCTCTACCAGCCAAACACTCCTGGCAGCATGTGGCCTCCCTAATTCCTCCAGGAAAGGGAGAAACCGGACCTCCCCCTGCACCCCGGCCCCCTCCCAGCCCTTCCCCGCCACCCTCCTAACTCAAACCAAGTGCTATTTTTACAGTCGCCCACCAAACGTATCCTGGGTTTAAACGGGAGGAAAACAGAGCTGGAGGGAAGATCCCAAGAGGTATCGAGCTGCTCCACTGCTGCCCACGCTGGGGGGATTCCTCATCCTGTCTCCATCCATCCCACAGGGCTGAGGGAACGGGAACGGGAAGGAAAAGGGCAGCAGCTGCCAGCCCCAGTGCTGGTGCCCGTGGAGCTGAGACCACAGGCTGGTCAGAAATAGCAGCTGTGAAGCCAGTGTGGCATGGCTGTCCCCAGAACAGGGACACCAGACATGCACCACCTCCAGGTGCCCGGGGATGCCACCCTTCTGGCCCTTGAGTCCACCCAAAATCTCCCCACACTGAGGGTTCTTCTTTCCTCCAGTAGCAGGGAGCCCAAGGGGATGCAGTGTCACTTGCATATTGTCCCAAGGGCTGCCAAGTGCCAAAAGAGGAGTGGCATCTCCCTTCTCCACTGTCTCTTTGCATCCTGCAAGACCCCCACTCGCCAAGGGCTGCCACCCAGCCACCAGCTCCCACACACAGAATGGTACCCATGACATCCATGACCCCCAACACCCTCTGATGGGTCAGTCCCTTCTCCAAGCCAGGGAAAAACCTCTGCTGGCATCACCCGGACTTTGCCCTCCTTCCCCAGGGCCCTTCCTTCCGCTCCGAGCGGAGGGCACCGGGCACGGGGCCAGCACAGCCAGAACTAGGGCAGCAAGGGGTGGGGAAACACAGCCAAAGGCCTAAAAGACAAGCAGAGAGAGAGAGGAAATCGTTTGTGAATGAAAGAGAAGGAGAGGGGATGGATAAAGGAGGGAGCAGAGTTCAGGCTCGCTGGACCCCAGATCAGGGTGAGAGCACAGGCTGCTGTGCACGGGGAGCGCAGGAAGGACACGACACTGCAGGATTTACTCCTCCTTGAGGGCTACAAACATTGGGGTGATGCTTTGCCGAGGGTCCCCACGGCATGGTGGAAGCAGCGGCGAGGAAGAGGAGGTGCCCAGGGCGCCCAACACCCACCACAACCCTGGCAGGAGCCCGAGCCAGCGGCTGCAGAACAAACCTCACCCACACGAGATGCTGCCAAACCAAGAGCCGGCCCGGCCAGACCAGGGCCAGGCTGGCCAAGCCACTCTCTGCTGGAAATAACGGGGAGCCAGGGCGGGTTTGGGAGCAGGGTGGCCCCTCCAATGCTTCCCAGCGCCAGCTTTTGGAAGGGGGTGCCAGCACTGCAGGGGTTGTACAGCCCAGAGCACACCACTGGCAGCACCTGGGCTCCAGGACACAGGATCAGCATGATCAGCAGGAGGATGAGGGGGATCAGCAAGGGAAAAAAACCTGGAATACATGATCTAACAGCCTGTGTGCTCCTGGTGAATCCCTGTGCCACCAGGCACCCACCGTGGGAACAGCCCCAGTGGAGAAAGTGCTCCTGGGGGTCCACATCCCTGAGCAGCTGCTCAGGGGGTGGCTGAGATGGGAGGGGGGTCCCCCCAAAAGCTGCTCACAGAGTAAAATCCAAGCCAAGTCCTGACAGGATGCACAGCAGGGAGCAGGTTACACAGCACAAGCAACAGCGGGAAGGGATAAAAAAAAAACAAAAAAAACAAAAAACCACCAAGCCCCTTTTTGGAAGAGGAAAGGGCTGACAGGACCTGGCTGAGAAGCAGGAGAAAGCCCAGATTTCCCAGTTACTGTGCAGATGTTCTGGACTGAAAGCAGAAGACGGCAGGAGCGAATTCATCTCCCCCTCCAGAGACGCCTCCGCCAGGGCATCTGGACTCTGTCTGCAGGCAGGAGAGCCGCCTTCCCCCTGCTTCCCAGGGAGCCCCAGCACCGGGAATGGCCGGGGCACACCGAGCCCCCCGGGGTGCCCACCCGCACCCAGGGCTCCAGCAACAACCTGGCCATGTCTTCGCACCGGGCTGACCTTGGCACCGCTGCCTCCCGGGAAAACTGAAGGGCCTTGTCTTAGCTGTGTTTTCACTTTGGGATAACTCACAGTGCCTGCCCCCAGGAGCCGGGGGGAGCAACAGGGAGAAGAAAATGCAGCTGTTCTAGCAGCGAGGACAAGGAGGGAGGGTGGGAGACACGCATACCTACATATATATATATACACACACACACACTTATTCCTGGCCAGGGTAATAACTGGAATCACCAGCACTTGATCGTCACTCGATGAAAAGCTCCACGGCTGACTGAAGGCAGCCCGTTCCCAGAAACACCCTGCAAGGAGATGGAAGGACATAGTGGCAATTTGCTGTTTGCCCCACACCCCACACACGGGTGCTCAGCTGTCTGTATGTCCATTCCTCCCTCCTGAGTCTGTCTGTCCCACCATGGCTGCAAACCACTGAGAGAGAGCCTGATGCCTTGGCTGTCACCACAATGTCCTTGCCAGCAACTGTGGCGTCCAGCTCCCCAGGGACAGAGGCAGCTGCTGGTGGCCCCTCAGAGCCATCAGATGATGCACTCCCCGTCTCCAAGGGGGACAAAGCTCAGGGGGACAATTAAAACCATTCTGGAGGGTCAACTGGGAGAACTGCCCCTGCACAGGGTTGCAGCAGAGCCCAGGCTGTGCCACGGGATGCACATCCTGCAGGGATGTGCAGCCAGCCCAGCTGGGGCTCAATTCCCCCCATGACAGTAATCCCCAGCCCAAAAAGCAGCAGGTGCTAGGGACACAGCAGGTGACAGCACAACAGGACACGGCCTTGAGGGGGTCACAGAGCTCTGGGAGCAGTCCAGCCTCTTGCCCTCCGCCTAAGGGAGGCAGCTGCCCATCCCAGAGGAAAAGAGGGAATGGTCCGGGCTGCAGGATCACCCTCCCTCTCCTCTAACGACCTTCCCCCTCATCCCAGCTGGGTCTCAGCATCAGTTCAGCTCCAAACTATAAGGCAAAAATTCTCCAGGAGGAGTTGGAAGATCAAACCACATTCTGAGAGCCCCCTTGCCCTCTCCACAACCCTCATGGAGGGTGCCAGGACCCTTCACATGCATTCCTGGTCAAAGCCAACCCCAAAACCAAGCCGCTGACTCCTGCCAACACCCAGCTCTCCCAGGGTACTGGGATGGGTGATGCCACGGCCAGGTCTGCCAGAAGCCAGGAGGAAGAGGCAGCACCGAGGCAGATGGTGATTTCCTGAGTTTGTGTGCCAGGGCTGGAATTACCCTTGATAAATCCTGCAGCAGGTCCCTCTGCCACCAGAAAGGCCCATCCAGCACCAGTGCCTGTACATAGCCACGAAAACACAGCATCTTGGAAGATTTCCTACAGCCGTGGCACGACAGCAGGGACACCCCAGGCCCATTTTACACATGCCCACGGGATGTACAGCAGCCTGAGGTAGCCACGCTGCCTGCCCTGCCCCGGCACAGCACATGGCACACTCAGCACCAGCACCTCACCGCCGGCCAGCAGGTTGAAGAGGGAAAGCCGGGGCAGCTGCTGCTCCAAGCACGCCAGATCCGTGGGTAAACAGATGACTTCAGTCTCCCGAGAGCTACTAAAGCCCAGCAGCACTTGTACTAATGTGGAAGAGGGGTGGAAAGTAGGGAAAACGAAGAGGGAGAATCGGCGTCATGCTCATGCCAGGCTGCAAAGCACACCCAGGTGACATCCTCCTCCTCCTCCTCCCAGCCCAGCCAAAACTCCCTCCCAGAGCCATCTCCTCCATCCCTGCTCTGCTACTGAAGATCCAGGGGGGAAAACAAGTCACGCAGCAGCCAGGCCAGCTGCGTGAGGCTGTTTATCCATCCATGGCATGGCTCGGCTCGCATGTGCCAGGGTGGCTGAGGAGCCGGAAGAGGCTGGCACAGCCACCGGTGCCACACCGGAGCAGCTGCTTGCCCGGCAGTGAGAGCAAACCACGACCTGCCCGCAGCAGCCTGGGCCGGCACCAGGGCTCCAGCACCCTCCACATGGCTCAGGGTGGGGAACCAGGCTCCAATGGCCAGGAGTGATGCCTTTGGCAAAGGAGCAGCACCGCAGCCCCGAAAGCCCGCCTGGCATGCGCCGCTCCGTGGCACCGGCTCTGCAAGGAGCCAAGGCACGCTCGAGGCACCGCTGCCACCCGCCTTGGCCATGGGGGACCTGGGGCTGTCACAGCCCTGGGACGGGGCCCGGGAGGATCACGCCGCTGGAAGGTCTCCCATCTCCAGCTGCTCACAGCAGAAGAGAGCCCGGAGCAGCTGGGAGCCTGCCACCAGGTTCCAGTGGCTTTTTTTCCCAGCTCCCAGGGATGCTCCTGCCCCACCACCTTCATGGATTTTCTCCAAGTCCCCATCCTGGCAGTCCTCAAGGAGGGCAGCATCCTCTCAACATACGAAAGGGACATTTCCATGCCACCCATTCAAGACCAGGATGCCAGTACGTTGCACAGACCTTTTGCCACAGGGAGGAAGGGCAACATCTGGCCAGATGCTGCCCAGCAGCACAGGACCAGAGGGAGTTGTCTGGCCTATGGCCCACTCTTTGGAAGCTAGAGAAGCTCCAAGCAGCATATGCCAAAAGTACTGGCAGGGGGCAAACAGAGCCTTCCCCACCCCAAAGCTCAGCACGGGAACAGGTTGAGGGCACAGCAGACACCCACCGCAGCCAGCAAGATGCAAACAGGCTCCTGGCAAACCAGCTGTGCCCTGAAGGTTCCCAAAACACCATGGATCCCCCAAACCTGCTCAGGAGATGGAGATGGCTCCCTGGCACTGACATAGCCCCTGAGGACAATGATGGGGCAGGGTGGGGGATGTCAGCGCAGGACCCAGCTGGCATGTTGGGGGGCACAGGAGGGCAAAAAGCCAACTCCTGTCATCACTGATGCAGCTGGAAACCAAGGCGTCCACGCCGCTGTGCAGGGAAGTCCCTCCTGGCTGGGGAGCAGCCAGAGAGCATCCCAGGCTGCCCCCTGTGACCGAGCTTCCCGGATGGCTGAGAAAGGCCAAGTGCCTGGACAGAACATCTGTCCGGCCGCAACCACCGGAGCCGCCCGGCCGGCCCTCTGCCCCATCTCCGCCTTGGCCACGACCCCAGAGGCTGCTGCGGATGCTCCGGCGGCTGCGACAGCATTTTCACTGCATGGGACGAGAGTGGAGCCCGTCCCTCTGCCCTGGGGGGGCCACGGGGGATATTTCGGGGGGGTGCAGCACAGTTTCAGGCCAGTATTTTTGGCAGGTGCCCGCAGAGCTGCCAGCCCTTTGCTGCTGCTTTTGGGAAAGGCAGGGAGAAGTCAAGGAGCGGGGAGGGGAGGGGGAAAAATAAATATATAGCAGCCAGCTGGTGAGCTGTGGAGTCAGCACAAGGTCTGGAGGACACGGCGCTGGCAGCGGCACGGGAGCCCTGGTATTTCGGACAGCTGGTCCAGCAAGGTCAGCCCGGCCAAAGCAAAGACCCCCGTGCTGTTCCCCCCGCTGGGGCTGAAGGACACACACCCCCCACGGCTGGAAATCCTGGAGGGAGAAGCCACCACCCCATGGGGTGACTCTGAAACATGCTAAGTGGCCGTGGAGGATGACGGGGGACAGAGGGGTGCGAGTTCCCAGCCCGGCTGGGTCCATACCAAGCCCACCCTGACCTCATCAGCAGGAAAAAGCACACGGCACATTTTCCCCGTGTTGTTTCTTTGTTTGCCATCTGGGAACACGATCCCGCGGGAGGCCGTGCCCCGAGACGTGAAGTCATATCATGATTATATTGAATGCAATCCTCCATGCCAGGATTGAGAGCTCATCCCAAAATGCCAGACCGGGCCGGTGTTGGCCACAGCAGCACTGCAGAGGAAGCTGCTTGGCTGAAACGCAACGTGGGCCTCGCTCAAAACACCTTCACACAGAAACACACTGCAAACAAAATGGGTTTCCCCCAAATAAAGTTGGCTTCAAACGCCTTGGCCTGACTTTGCTCTGTATCTGCTGGAATTAGTGATGGCAAAAATTGGTGCAAGCACAGGTATAACCCCCAAAACCAACCCGAGCTGGGAGCCAAAAGACCGAGATGAGTGAGACCAACTCTCCTCCTTCTTTACATTTAAGGGATGAGCAGAAGCCTGTGCCACCCTTTTGGGGCCCACACACGAAGCCTGGGGTGGGGACACACAGAGGTGCCACCGGCTCGGCCAAAAAAACATGACCACCTGAAACACTCTCAGTTGCCAGAAGGATTTTGGTTTCCTTCAAAATTCACAAAGGATGCAAAGAAAGCAGAGGTCCTGCCTGCCTGGCCATGACCTGGGACACTTCCTGCACAGGTCTCATTTCTCATCCTGACATACACCCAAATATTTGAGAACTTGGCCCAGTGCAATGCAGGAGGAGGGAAAGGCGTCACCCTCCACCTCCTAGGTTTACTTTCCTGGCATCCAGAAGCTTCGACTGCCGCTCAGCATCAGTGGGACAAGGTTTAGTTGAGAACACAGGAACTCTTTGATGTTTGCCCAAAACCTTTTTCAAAAGCCAAAAGGAAAATGCCCACCAACAGCTGTCAGCTCAACGCAGCGATTTGGAAATGCAGTGTGACCTTTGGAGCTCCAAACCTGCAAGAGGGGCCAAATGCCCAGCTGAGCCAACAGCACCACTGCCGATTAGTAAATACAGTGAACTCAGCCCCAGGAGCCTGACTGTGCCCTGTCAGGCACGGCACTACACAACCAGAGCCAGGTGTCCCCTGCAAAGTGGGAATGGGACGTGGAAAGCAGCGGGTGATGCTCAGAAACCAGCCTGAGCACAAGGCTGGGGAGAGGCAGCGAGGTCCTGATGGCAACACCTGCATGACACACACCACGGAGCACCAAAGCAAACCCAAACACAGAATCACAGACTCATTCACGTTGGAAAAGCCTTCCATAATCAAGTCCAACCATTCCCCCAGCACTGCCAAGGTCACGCTAAACCATGTCCCCAAGTGCCACATATATACACCTCTCAATTCCCATCTCCGGGCACCAACCGAATCTGGGCACTTTATGGTTTATTCAAAGCTCTCAGCCACAGTGGCTGCCCATCCCACAGCACCCAAGGAGCCAGCTCTTTCTGGGAACAGATGCACATCACAGGGTCATGCACAGGCAGTTTATCCCCATCAGGAAGAAGAGATCTCATACCTGCTGGTAGCAGCACCCCCAAACCCACAGCCCCACACAGATGGGTTTCACCCTGCACAGTTTCCCCTTGCAAGGAGCACAGCTGAAAAGAAGATGCATTCTCACAGTGAACATCAGGACAGCCCAGAGGGGACCAAGGGATGCCCATCCCGGGTAACCTTTCCACACTCAGCATTGCCCTTTTTCCTTAGGAGGAGAACCCCAAACTCACCCCACACATGCCAGCGACAGCAGGGTTCTTGCAGCAGCCCCTCTGCAGGCAGAGCTCACCTCCTGGAGTCCCTCCTGCTGCAGGCAGGACCACAGGCACCATCCCACCTTCACAGAGCATCACCTGACCCACTGCTCCACATCACCACACCAGAGCAGAGATGACTCCACCCTCCTGATGAGCCTCAGGTGTGGAGGTCCCTCATCAGCACCTCCACACTGTTAGAGATGACCTCAGCCCCATCCTGCTTTTGCAGCTCTGCAAAGAGAGAGGGATGTGGAGGTGTCTGGGAACTTTTGGAGTATTCACCTCAAACTTCGAGCCATCTGTGTTAACCAAATGCGGGCAGGACTGCAGCAAACCACAGCTCTGTGTGCAGGGGTATGTGAAAAAGCACATGCAGTCTAAACCCTCCTGCCTGGTCCCACTGGAATGGGGACTGGGGCGTCACACGAGTGAAAGGCTCGTCTGGGGTGACTTTCAGAAGCAAGTGTGGCTGAACGAGGGTACAGCTAAATTAGCCAAGTGCCCTACCCAAGCATTAAGCCACGTTTTAAATAACCTTGACATCTGTGAGGTCTCAGCCTCTTGGGAAGCATGTGGAGACAGGGAGGGAAAAGGCGACAGGGCCTTCTGGCCAGCCAGAATTCCCACCAGGACACAGCAGAGCCTGGCCGTGCCATCCCCAGCCAGCTCTGCTGTGCCTCCTGCCACTCAGCCCCTCGCAGCAACCCCTTAATTTGCTCATTAGCAAACCCAGGAACAAGAGGGAGGAACCGAACAGTGTCCCTTCCCCTGGACACGCTCCGTGTCCTCATGGGAGTTTGGGATTGGGGCCAGCAGGGACGAGGACTGGCGCCTCTGAAAAATGCTGGGTTCTGGGCGGGTCACTGAGGAATCCCATGGGAAGCACCCAGAGCACTGCTCATCAATATCCACGCTGCGACAGAATTGCTAACCCTAATGTCCCCACAAGTGGCCTGGGGACACCAAGGGGACAGAGGCATGGAATACCAGCTGGGGACACACGGATGATGCCCCCCTCACCAGCTGCACCCACAGGGGCTCTGCTGGGGCAGCCACCACAGCATCACCCCCAGGACAGCACCATGGGCTGCTCACCTGACTCCTGAGACCCTCCACAGCCACCAGCCACCTCCACTAGCCAAGGGCTCCAGCACCTTGCCAATGCCACCAGACCAGGGGACCAAGAGACAGGCACACCAGCACTGTGACCACACAGGCATTGCAACCCACCCAGCAATCCTGAAAATAAACCATCCGCATCCACAAATAACCAGAAATTTTATGTCAGAAGCATCCAGCTCAGACCAGTGGAGCCTGGGGGAAACCACCCAAAAAGCGACAGCATCCAGAGGATTCCCACCATCAGTGCCAACCCAACCCCCCGTGCCATCCTGGCACTCTCCAGGTGCATGCAGCTCCTGCCTGGTGGCTTTCCAAGCAGTGTCCCCCCCAGCTCAGGAGCCTGCACAGCTGAATGGAAAATTAAATTTGTAAGCAGCCAAGGGAGAGCAAGCAGAGAGAAAAGGAGCGCTGTCTCCGAAGGGCTGGTTTACATTTCTAAAGAAAATGCCAGCGCCTCGGAGAGCCGCAGGGTTCTGGCTACGGAGCAGGGAGGCTTTGAAAATGACCTCAGGGATTTAGGATTGCTGGTATTTTAGGGAGCCCAGCCTGGGGCCTGGTTTGCAGATACAGCGCTGCAGCTCTGGAGAGCTCCTGCAGGCTGGAAATTCGGCAGGAAAAGCTGGGATTTCCCCATCCCATGGGAAAGACAAGCTTGGGAGTAATAAACTTTTGCTCTGCCATGTGCTCTCTAGGTGATGCCCCCCAAAGCACCCTGTGTAACCCTGGTGGGAGGTGCAGAAAAGCGCAACTGGGGAAACTGGCAGCACCCAGGTGATGACACCCATCAGGGCTGCAGGATTTTCAGAAGGCACAGTGGGACTCTGCCTGGGGGTCCCTCACAGCAGGATAACCAGAGCATCGCAGGTGGGCACCCAGCCCTGTGCCCACCCATCAGCGCCCCCAGCTGTGGGAATGGCTGGGGATTCCCTGAGGAAAACCTCTGCATTAAGGCGCCTTGTATCTGGAGATAACTTGGGAAGTTTCCTGCAGAGGCCAGGAGCTCCTTCAAGCTTCCCAAGGATGGTTCTGCAGGGGGCAGGTCAGGCAGCCCTCCTGCCCCTCTGGCACCTCTGAGTGCCCTTGATGGCCAGTGGGACCGGATTGGGATTTCCTCTTTCCTGGCTCCCAGCTCCCTCGTGCAGGGCTGCAAGCGAGCGGGTGCCAAAAACACACATACACGCTTCTGGAACGGGCCAGGTCTTGGCTCTTCCCACCTCCTGGAAGGATTTTTATCTGCTCCTTCACAGCTTGACCGCTCCAAAAGTTCACTGCTAAAGGCACCCCATCCATTAGCGTTCACCCTCAGGGACCAGACCCAAAAGAAGAACATCCATCTATGTCACCGCTCCAACTCCTCCTCGATTCCAGAGATGGGAAGTGCCGGAAAAAGAGGGATGGGGTCCGAGCCAACTGCCTTACCTTGGGGAGGAGAGCCGGGGGTGCCAGTGCCAGCAGCTCTGGTGGGGTCATGCTCTTGCCGGCCAGGACCACGGCACCACACTCGGCACAAGCGCCGATGGTCAGCTGCTTCCCGTCATCCACCAGCAGGCTGTTGGCCACGCGGAGGGTGTAGAGGAAGACGGGAAGTCTGGCCACTTGAACCGCTTTTAATCCAAGGCATCGCTTCTTCTCCTGCCGGCAGAAGAAGCAGACGAAGGTCTCCACTTTGTACTGCCGGGACCAGGCGCTGCTGGGGTGGTGGGAGTTCCTGCCCTCGTGCTGCAGCCACTGCCCCAGCAGGTCGTGGTAGCACAGGACACAGGTGGCCACCAGCCCGGTCGAGTCGGCCGGCCTGGCTCGTGGGGCGGGCGGGTAGACCGTCAAGAAGGGGAAAAAGGGCTCCTTCTCCCCAAACCGTCCCGGAGGGTTGACATTGAGCTGGAACTCCTTGCCGGCTCCCAGCTCGGCCCCGCAAATGTAGCAGATGGAAGTGGGACCGGGCTTGATGACAGCGGGGTGGCCGGTCAGGTCGCCAGCAGAGAAGACCTGGTGGTACCTGCCCAGGAAGCTCTGCACCGAGGAGATGAGCTCCTCGTTGTGGCAGGCCCTGTACATGGCCCACAGGTCCTGCAGCACCCCGAAACACTTGCGGCAGCTGCTGACCTCCCAGTGCTTGTTCAGCCCCTTGGCCCCGGGCGGGCAGGGCAGGAGGCTGAGGAAGGGGAAATGCATGGTGCTCTTGGCGTTGCCATTGGTGATTTTGGCCGCCACCGGCCTCGCCTCCTTGGCGCACTCCTCCCCGCAGAGGTAGCAAGCCTCGGGCCCCGGCGGGATGCCCGCGCCGCCCTCCTTGAGCCCTCGCTGGCCCTTGGCGGGCATGGCCCCGGCGCTGAGGGGCACCACGTAGAGCCGCTGCAGCACGGGCACGCTGGCCAGCTCGAAGCTCTGCCACTGCTGCATGAGGGAGGCGAAGCAGCAGGGGCACACCAGGGTGCTGCCGCTCGGGGACAGGGGCTGCGCGCCCGGCGGGGGGCTGTGCAGCCACAGGAACGGGAAGAAGGGGCCCGGCGAGCTCTTCTCCTGCTTCTGCACGTGAACGCGGTGCTGGGCGCCGGGGGCCAAGGGGCTGCCGCAGATGTAGCAGGCGGTGCCCGGTGCCCAGGCGGGCCGCTCGCTGCCTTCCTCCTCCTCCTCTTCCTCCTCCTCCTCGCTGGTGATGTTGATCTCGCTGTCCGAAGAGCAGCAGGGGGGACCCCGCTCGCCCCCCGCCGCCGCCGCCGCCGCCGCCGGGGGGGCCCGCGCTGCGCCGCCCACCCCCTCGGTCTCCGACAGGGGCTCGGCGTCGGACAGCTCGGAGAGCTCGGAGCCGGCTGCCGGCCCTTCCTCCTCCTCTTCCTCCTCCTCCTCCTCCTCCTCCTG